>CP137666.1:46310646-46342481 GCA_037976565.1 Mesocentrotus franciscanus
ACACGTTTTCAAAGGAAAAATTCTATCGCCGCTTGATTATTGTAAGAACATTATAAATTCATCCTCCGGTCTCGATTTTACATTATGTATACATGATTTTGCATTGAGTAAATGAGACAAAACTGAAAAGACTAAAAATGCATTTCATAAGTAACACAGTTGTACCAATTATAAATGCGAGCGAGCTTTTTGGGACAATAAATGAAAATATTGCTCTAAGTCGCTCTATAGGGGCGCATGTTAAGGAGAAAAGAAAAGGAGCACTTATTAGAAGGAGAAGGGGCAATAATTACAAGGGAAAGGGGCACTTGTCAAGGTAAAACGGGCACTTCTCAGATTTGAATAGGGGCAATTATCAGCAGTGAAAAGGGGCACTTCTCGAACCTGAAAAGAGGCACTTACCAGAGATGAATAAGGGCACTTATGAGAATGGAAAGGGACACCTATGGCAAGGAAAAGGGTCACCTATTAGATTGTGTTAGGGGCATTTATCAGACATGAAAAGGGGCATTCATGAGAAAAGGAAGAGGTTCTTGGTTCTTATGAACGAAGTGGGGGCACTTTATTACAAGGAAAAGAGCACTTATTAGAAAGGAAAGAGGAACGTGTCAAAACAAAAGGGGCACATATCAAAGGAAAAGGGAGAGAACTGTAAAAGTTGTCTACACAAAATAAAAGAATTCAATTTTCTCACGTATAATGGCATATGATGGTATGGGCGATATATACTTTACTTGATATGTTCCCACCCCCAGTGAGTAAATATCTGTTCCATTTTGCATAATCAAGAAAAATCGACACTTCGAGTAATTTTTTGCACAATTTAAATGGGAGTTATCCTTGCAGTGTGATATCGCACATAAATGTCAGTTGGAGATTCCCCATCTAATTAGGCCTACATGTATTGATCTCGATTTTCAAAAATTAATAACTTTATCCCATTTTTCTCATACTTACACTAAAATTCATTTTATTATTTAAAAAAACTTTTCTTAACTAATATCTAAGGTTATCTCGCGAGTCATCTCTCGATTGCAATAAATTCTCCCTTTCCTCCTCTCCCAATCTCTCTTGCTTACTTCCTTGCAATTAAGCTCCCACTTGATTTCTCCACATCTCCACATATTCCAGTTTATACACTGTAACTATAATTCAACTACATGTAGATGCAAATATGACTCAGAATCAGACTCAGGATACAGCCAATTTCTTTAATCGTTATTTTATATGTACATGTATCATATATTAATATATGGTTTGAAAAAGGTGATGAAATGTCCAGGTAAAATGTTGACATTAAAATTGTGATACAATGGTGCACCTTCTTGAGAAAAACAGTATATTTTTTATGTATTAAAGACAGTTCATGCCTTTATGTACCACAGTAGAAAATAATATTTAATCTTTAATGCAGAATAATATAATTAATATTTCAAACACAAACATGTTCCATAAACATTCAAGTGTTCCAAGAAAAAGTTAAGCAACCTTTATCCTCAGGCATGCAAGGGGAGGGGGTGGTGAGTGCGAGGTGCACGCGACAAGAGGTCCGCTAAAAAAAACAAAAAAACAATGCAAACAACATAGGTAGGACACTGCAGTTATTAGTGATACCGTTTTGTTGTTAGAAATTGTACATAAAACTTGATTTTCAGACAGAAAAATGCAACAACAACAAATTCCCCACTCGGGGAGGATGGACAACTCATTCCAACACCCTCCCCCGCCCGGGCGCTTCGTGCCCTCGAAAGTTTCCACCTCATAATGGCTGCACCCACTCCCCCACTAAAATCCTAGTTACGGGCCTGGTCCTTGATGTAAATTTAGTACATCTAATCTTACCAATTTTCGCAATGTAATAAAGTAACAACGCCAATTATACACCTAGTAACATCAACATTGAATAGCTGGTTAATATCAATTTGGCAGTCTCTGTAAGATGTTATGGATCGTTTAAAAAAAAATTCCTGGGGAAGAAATGCAAATCTCTTGCATTCGACTAGACAAGATTCTTGTCGAATTTATTGCTGTTATCCCTGCCCTAGCGGTCCGTGTGAGAAGTTAGGGATCGACAACCTGTCGTTGGGAGCGCCCTGTCACATACTAGTACTATACTAATAATCGAGCACCCGAGCAAAATAATAGGAGCGCGCGCGTGTAATAATGTGTGCATGTATTGTGTGCACGTCCGATCTAATAATATTAGAATGGTTGTCATATAACAAAATAATAATAATAATAATGTTGGTTTCTTATATAGCGCACGTAGCGACCTTGCAAGGTCCTCAAGGCGCTCCAACATTACCCGGCTATATGCTAGGCTGCCGATTTCGGCGCTCACAGCATTCAAAGCATTCCTTCCTACCGGTACCCATTTAACACCTGGGTGGAGAGTGGCAGGTGTAGATTAATGTCTTGCCAAAGGACATTAGTGCCGCGGCGGGACTCCAACCGCGGACCCCGTGATCCACAGTCCGACGACTCATCCACTACGCCACTTTTTATTAGATTCTGACATTTCAGAGTTTGCTCTGTTTTCTAAAAGTGTCAAAACAAAGTCTATATTTGCAGACTAGGCTTCTAGTCTTCTCCCTCTCTCCATCATGGCATTTAATTTATCCTCACAATATTGAGGGCTTAAAAAGTACTTTAGTCATTTTGTTAATGTTCTCAGCAATCTGTAGAGGTGTGATTTGCCTTTTTTCCAAATTTCAATGAACCTTCACTTTAACCACGCGCATAAAACCTCGCCACAATTCCTATTCTTTCTCTAATAGTAGAGCGAAATTTCTTTTGAATTCGCTCCACAGACCTCAGTAGTGAGGTTAGGTGAAAGATCTTCAACATGAACAGATCTTTTGTTCAATTATTATTTTTTTGCCCTAGTTAGCTCGTTCTTTAGAAAAAGAAAATGTCGTAATGATTTTTCTTTTCCCCTACATTTATTCTTTCCTTAATAAAGCCCCTCTACCCGAAAGAGTGTTGATAACATTATATAATAGTATTATTCTTCCTTATTTGACATATTGTAATGTTGCTTGGGGAAACACTTTTAATTCATATATTGATAAGTTGAGAGTATTGCAGGCAGAAGAAGGCAATAAGGCCTATTACTAATTCTAATTATAGACATCCAAGTTCTCCACTGTTCCTCTAACTAAGAATGTTACCACTTAGTGGACTTGTGTCGTTCAATTGCGTACTGTTTATGTTTAAACTTCAGTCTATGCCTCATGAATGTACGTTAAAAGATTTATTCCGTCAGAAATCACAAATTCATAATTATAATACACGTCAAAGGGGTCTTATTCATCAGCTTTTTGCAAGAACAAATGTCACTCTGACCTCTTTCAATATCATTTGCATTAAAGAATGGAGCAGTTTGCCTGATGATATAAACAATAGTACAACTCTTTCTAGGTTTAGAAGGTTATCAAAAACGTACCTACTTGAAAGATTGACATAATTCTTCTTTGTATCTTAATAATTTCTCATTCTCAAAATGCTTTTTTTACCACTGAGGACCTACTCAGCAGTGTATGCTGTGTATTGTGTGTGTGTGCGTGTGTGCGCGTGTGTGAGAATATTTGTGTGTTCTATATTCTGTAGCTTAGTATTTCCATCCTTTGTATATACGTTACATTCTTTTCATTCACCTTGCCATATTGTTAATGTATGTATGTTGTGGACTATAGGGCACCGCTCACAAGCTTAGCTTCTAAAGGGGTCCTAAAGCCATTCATTTTATGTTCTAATCAAGTTAATATATGTTGTTTAATGTACTATTACCAGTCTCTTTTTTATTTAAAATATTATATCATGTTTTGTGTGGTTTTGAATAAAAATGAACTTGAAATGATCTTGAAATGAACTACACTAGTTTGGCCAGGAGGGATTAGAGGGATTAGCGTGGTCACTGACAGGTGGTTATCTCATCAACTCAGCTGTCAAATAACATAAGAAAAAGAGGATCATGGGGGACCAACGGGCATCGCTTAGGCATTGTTTTATATATAGAGGGAGCAAGTAGCTACAAGTAGTACAGTGTGGCTTTAGAAAGAACTGCCTGTTTCATAATTTCGATACACTTCCTGCTTCTCCTTTAAAAGCTTTTATCTTTTCATTTCAATTTTTAAAAGAGCTACAGAATTTCCCATTAAGAATAAGGTTATCATAAACATGTTTTAGTTCATAATAATCTTTTTTTTTTAAATGGGGAAATTCCCTTTGGCCAGGCAATCTTTGATTCTCTGCTTAATCACGCGCATAAACCCTCGCCACAATTCCTATTCTTTCTTTTGTATTCACTCCACAGAACTCGGCTGTGAGGTTAGGTGAAAAATCCTCAACATGAACAGATCTTTTGTTCAATTATTTTTTTTTTGCCCTAGTTAGCTCGTTCTTTAGAAAAAGAAAATGTCGTAATGATTTTTTCTTTTCCCCTACATTTATTCTTTCCTTAATAAAGCCCCTCTACCCGAAAGAGTGTTGATAACATTATATAATAGTATTATTCTTCCTTATTTGACATATTGTAATGTTGCTTGGGGAAACACTTTTAATTCATATATTGATAAGTTGAGAGTATTGCAGGCAGAAGAAGGCAATAAGGCCTATTACTAATTCTAATTATAGACATCCAAGTTCTCCACTGTTCCTCTAACTAAGAATGTTACCACTTAGTGGACTTGTGTCGTTCAATTGCGTACTGTTTATGTTTAAACTTCAGTCTATGCCTCATGAATGTACGTTAAAAGATTTATTCCGTCAGAAATCACAAATTCATAATTATAATACACGTCAAAGGGGTCTTATTCATCAGTTTTTGCAAGAACAAATGTCACTGTGTCATGCTGTGTATTGTGTGTGTGTGTGTGCGCGCGCGTGTGTGAGAGTATTTGTGTGTTCTATATTCTGTAGCTTAGTATTTCCATCCTTTGTATATACGTTACATTCTTTTCATTCACCTTGCCATATTGTTAATGTATGTATTTTGTGGACTATAGGGCCCCGCTCACAAGCTTAGCTTCTAAAGGGGTCCTAAAGCCATTCATTTTATGTTCTAATCAAGTTAATATATGTTGTTTAATGTACTATTACCAGTCTCTTTTTTATTTAAAAGATTATATCATGTTTTGTGTGGTTTTGAATAAAAATGAACTTGAAATGATCTTGAAATGAACTACACTAGTTTGGCCAGGAGGGATTAGAGGGATTAGCGTGGTCACTGACAGGTGGTTATCTCATCAACTCAGCTGTCAATTAACATAAGAAAAAGATCATGGGGGACCAACGGGCACCGCTTAGGCATTGTTTTATATATAGAGGGAGCAAGTAGCTACAAGTAGTCAGTGCCGTATATATATACGGCACTGCAAGTAGTACAGTGTGGCTTTAAAAAAACTGCCTGTTTCATAATTTCGACACACTTCCTGCTTCTCTTTTAAAAGCTTTTTTCTTTTCATTTCAACTTTTAAAAGAGCTACAGAATTTCCCATTAAAAATAAGGTTATCATAAACATGTTTTAGTTCATAATAATCTTTTTTTTTTAATGGGGAAATTCCCTTTGGCCAGGCAATCTTTGATTCTCTGCTTAATCACGCGCATAAACCCTCGCCAAAATTCCTATTCTTTCTTTTGTATTCACTCCACAGAACTCGGCTGTGAGGTTAGGTGAAAAATCCTCAACATGAACAAGTCTTTTGTTCAATGATTTTTTTTTGCCCTAGTTAGCTCGATCTTTAGAAAAAGAAAATGACGTCATTATTTTTTCTTGTCCCCTACTTTTATTGTTTCGTTTAAAAAACTGCCTGTTTCATAATTTCGATACACTTCCTGCTTCTCTTTTAAAAGCTTTTTTCTTTTCATTTCAATTTTTAAAGAGCTATAGAATTTCCTATTAAAAAAAAAGGTTATAAAAGATCGTAAACTTGTTTTAGTTTATAATAATCTTTTTTAAATGGGAAATTCCCTGATTCTCTGCCTAATCACGCGCATAAAACCTCACCACAATTCCTATTCTGTCTTTCAGTAGAGCGAAATTTCTTTTGTATTCGCTCCACAGAACTCAACAAATTATTGATATGTATTCTCGACATAGTTCCTGTTCTCTCTCTGTTCTTTTCGTGTTTTAAAAGAGCTATAGAATTTGCCATTTTTTTTAAGACGAAAAAAATACACACATTACATTCATGAAACATTGATTTTTTTCAAAAATCTTAAGGTCTAGCCCAGCGAATTCTGTCCCATTTTGTCGTGACGGGTCACTATATTGCCTCTATATAGCTCTTGTAAGGACAAAATTTGATCTATGTCTAGGAAATGAAGGCCTTTTTATTCTCAGCTGCTTTTAAAAGATTCCATTAATCGCCAGCTATTATAACTTCTGTTAGTACGTGTATTAGTATCCTGATGGGCCTTTGCTAATTGGGTCCGATCGTTCACCCCTCCCCCCTCCTCACTCAGACACACACACACACACACATACACACATCCACACACATTTTTTAAAACCAAATAGTGAAAAAAAATGCTCATTTTGAAAATATATACTGTTTTGTGTACGTTATCCTTTTAATAAGGTATTGATGTCAAACAGGATACACTTTGAAACAATATCATTTAAAACATTTATCATTTCTGTAGTACGCCACCTCCCCGATGAAAAGAATTTATACTGTCTTGACAATAAATGGCGGTAGTGTCCTTTTTTTAGAAAGCCTATACGATTTACCAGAAATCTATTCCGTATCTTCATAGGCGTACAGTCACATTTTTGTGATATTCGGGCACTTCCCTACTCGAATTCGAGGTGGCGGTTGCCCGAATATCGAAACTTCGGAAATCCCATTGTGTGTGGGAGAGCCCCCCACCTCGTATGCCCATGAGTAACTTTATTAGTAGTGTTCATATAATTACAATGTTACAATTATGATTTCTGTTGATTTCATTTTTGTGAATTTGAATTGTTTCCATGTTTCTGTTTCCTAGATCCGGTTTCTAGAGGTAGAGGGACATACTTGTAAAAATCATGTAATTTTATGTGAATCATTCACTGCGGGGCGAAATATCCAAGGTTTTGGTCAAATAGCAAAGATTTTATTCTTACAATCATTGGTGCAACTTCCTAGTACCTCATCATCTAGAGTTTCGTTTGTGATGTCTCTGGTTACACGATGAGAACACAGGTCACCGTTTGATTGGTTAGATGTTGATGGACATGAGTAGATCCCATCAGCACCATCCTGCATTCTCCTCAAAGCATTCAATCGCCCACTGATGACTGTTCCTCGGGCTTCAAATCCCTGTCAAAATAAAATACAATCGTATGAAAGACAATCGTCTCGTACCCTCCTTCATATCATAAGATATTTTTCCTTGTTACACTTAATGTTTTTAAATAATAAATAAATTACTAGATAATTAACAAAATAAACAGTATCCACATACATTCAACATTAAATTGAATACACAATAAGCCGACCAATCTTTCTACTGTTCAGGCATTTTTATGTTTATGACCAAAGCTAATGTATTATTCATATACATTATGGTTGTCCCTTTAAAAGATGATATGTTTCTTTTAATGCTCAGTAAAATGCAATCCAACAAAATATCTAGAATATTATCTTACCTTTGTTGGGTTAGCGAAGGAAGCTAATTTATTGAGAAGGACACCAAGACCTGCCGAGATGATGACCACCAGTAAGACGAGTAACATGATTACGGACGGATATGTGACTAGGAACTGAGAATACCTGAAAGTGTTAAAGAAAGAACGTAAATTGATAACCAGTGCATCCAGCGAACCGAATCGTGTGCTGTAAAAATGTCAGAGATAAAATGACAGAAACATTTTGCTTCGACACTGTGAAACGGGCTCAACAAAGAAAAGCTTGAGACTGGCATCATGATGAGGGGAAGGGGGGGGGGGCCACCGGTTTTACTACATGGATGAAATACAAATTAACAAGGCCATTGATTATGCCATTGATTATAGGAGGATTGAAGGGGGATCGTTTCATCGTTTAATTACCCGTTATATTTTCCCATGTCCCTTTCTTTCTTCCCCTTTTTCAATTTTTCGATCCCTTCTCTTTTTCAAAATAAAAAAATTGCCATTTGACGGGGGCACGTGTCCTCTGTGCTGCCTGTCGCTATCACTTTGATTTTTTGAATGCACATCCGCCATTTTTTTGTTTCTCAACCGTTATATCAAAGGGGTGACAATTAATGTATAAACTATAATCCAAATCATTTTCAGTACATATCTCATTGCGTAAGTCCCCTTCTCATTCGCAATCAATGTTACCCTCATCACAACTAGGTGATTATACATTATTTAATTAAACACTCCTCATTCTGCTCATTATAAGGTTCGTAACACCCTGAACAGACAAAGAGTATCCATTTCTTATTGCTATTAGCTTATGAATGTTTTTATGAATTAGCTCCATCTTATTTAAATTAATTACTCGCTGTATATAAACCAGTAAGAAATTTTCGATCATGTAAAAATAATCTATTTGTTGTTCCTCCTATTTTGACAAAGACATATGGTGAACGTTCATTTGCCCATGCTGCCCCAGTTTTATGGAATAGCCTCCCAGACTCACTTAGAAACATTGACACAATAGATAAGTTTAAGTCCACCCTGAAAACATATTTATATCAATTGTTGTTGTAAACAAGTAAAAGGAACTCGGTACCCTATTTTTCTCTTTGCTTTTCTTTCTAAGCGCATAGGGACATACTTTGAAATATGTTATGCGCTATATAAAAATAGATTGTTATTATAATTGAGCTTACGTCATGTTATTTCAGCGGTCACGGATGTACGACCACTCGAAAATTACTTCTTCATAAAGAAAATTTATGGTTGAGAATGTTATTTTTTATGAGAGGAACTCTTTTTAAATGACAAAGCTATAATATAAGACAGCAGTGACTGTTGGTGTGATTTTTCGCCAATAAATTGAAGAAAAAACACGTACTTCGCCACATTTGCTAATGATCCATCTCTGGTCTTGATTGGGCGGACACCTTCACCCAGTTCAAACGACCCGATAATAAATGGAGAAGTATGCGAGTCGTTGTATACCCAGAATGTTTTCTTTTTCACGATTAGTTTCTATACTATATAAACATGCTGAACATCTTCATGCGGTAATCATACTAATGATTACGCCCTTGGTCGTGAACCTTGTTTTATAAATCAGCTTGGTATTTTTAATCAGCTAATCCTGTTCCATAATTAACGTTGGACCTCCCTTCTCTGGTTGCATATAATTCAATTGGTTCAAATGCTACGAAACATAAGGCTGCATATATACGTGTAAAAGTTGACACTTGTTGTGTCCTACCAACCAGAATAATAGAAGAATTTTGTATCCATATCTGTCTTTGGTAGGGCTAACTTTTGAATGTCATTTCTAGCAACGAATCCTGTCATTGGTAATTTCGTTATTTTTCTTTCTTCGTCTCTCTCTCTCTCTCTCTCTCTTTCTCTCCCTCTCTCTTTCTCTCATTCTCTCTCTCTGTTTAGGTGTTCGAGAAAGACATAGACATATAAAAGAACGATCTTAATGTATATGAGATACTTTAAGAATATCATAAAACCTAGAATTCATCCCTAATGATGATTAACGCCAAAATGTTTTTCAAGTCAGTGGTGGAATGTGTAGTGAAAGAGACAGTTATCCTCTAAAGAATTTTCATTCGATAACTCTATAGAAGGAACACCGGTTTCTCCTATCCAAACTTTATTCAGGCATCAATACCCTAGCTCAGACAGTGCAGTTGTAAGCAAAGAGGTAACAAAGCATTTTAATTTTTGTAAAAATCCACAAACCTCTTTCCAATGTTCCGGAAAATGTTCATGATGAAACCAGGGGTTGGTCTCTCTTCAGTAAAAGTGACGTCCGCAGGACCTTCGAAAAAAAACTAAAAAGATTGTACATATTTCCTCTTCTGTAAACGTTGTCTACGAAATCAATAACAACTGGGATCATAATGTAAAGCTTCTTTTATAGTTTTTATGATAATATAGTAAAGTTCTAAATTTAATAATGTTTACAAATTTTGAAAAATGATTATTAAGACTTTCTTAGTTGCATCGGAGATAACCATGACTGAAATCCAACATAATTCTCCATAGCTTATATCATTAACAACAGTAAAATGTTGTTGTTCGAGCTCTCTATTAGATACAAGGTCAATCAATACATTGCCTAATAGATGTAAAGCAATGACACCTGGAAACTACTATTAGGCGTAGTATTAGAAACATAATTATCATCTTCTTCTCTGACATTATAATAATAATAATTATTATTATTATTAAAATTGTTGGTATCATTATTATTATCACTAGTAGTACCAGCAGCAGCAGCAGCCGTAGTAGTAGTGGTAGTGGTAGTGGGAGTAGTAGTTTCACTATCATCATCACTATCATCATTACCATCATTTATATCATCACCATCACTATCATCATCGTCGTCATAATTATTGTTATTATTATCAACTATTTTCATCATTATGGATAATATAGACTCAATAGAGAATTCAACGCTGAAAATGTCCACTAAAAAAACCCCATGATAATACCTTCAAGGCGATATTCAATTCAAGTTCAAGTGAACATTTATTTTCTTCCATTCAATTTGACATCTGTTCAAACAATACAATTTATACTTAGGAACATAAATATAATTTAAGAACTTGTATTACAAGGAAGAAGGCGCGAATCCCGGTATGCAAAGCTTGTAATGGGTACGTCCGAATACACAACTACATAATATACATTATAAATAGAAGAAAGGAAGAAAGGGATAGGCAAGGAGGAGGAGAGGGTAGAGAGCTTGGAGAAAGAGAAAAGAAGAGGACTGCAACATAGTAGCAATGGAGTGTATGGCATGCACAAACAACATAATGGCAAGATGTAGATGAGGGGTATAATGTGGAAATATTTGAATGCATTTTTTTATAGGATAATAAGGATAATACTGGATTTATCACCCCTACTTCTGTATGTGTATCGATATAACAGTAATAAAAGATTAACAGGATATATGCATATATATGTACATGTATAAGTATCTCGTTACAAGTACACATATTAATACAATATGTACATATATATATATGTATATGTTTACATAATTATACACATGCATACAACATACATACATATGCACACCCATACCGATCCCCTTATACAATATACATACATTCGTCACCCTAATCGGGTATAGGGGTAATACTTATGCACTGTAATTTAAAATCAAACCTTTTTTAAGCTTCCAAGAGAAGAATAGGGCCCAACGCCGAGCCCTGTGGCACTCCACGTAGCAGTTCTTGATTAGCCGACGGCTTCCCTCTAATAGGGACTTTTAGATTTGCACGACGAGAACGTGGACTGCTGCGTGGACATCCTTTTAAGGCAATGCGACGTCCTTTTAAGGCACTGCCAGGCAGACTGTCAGTGCCCGGCAGTGCCTTAAAAGGACGTCACATTGCCTTAAAAGGATGTCCACGCAGCAGTCCACGTTCTCGTCGTGAAAATCTAAAAGTCCCTAATAATGACGAAAGAATGAGAACTACCCCTAATATATGATTCAATCCAATCAAAAGCAGCACCACTGAATCCAAACCTGTTCCGTAGCCGAAGGAGTAAGATGCTATGGGATAACGTGTCGAAGGCTGCTGAATAGTCCAACATCAGCATTATTCAACATTATTCTTGATAGAAAAAGTTTATATCTCCTCAGAGCTTCATTGGTCAATCTCTATGACCAATAAACTCTTAGGACTCTTAAATTGATCTTATGGCGGGTGTGGGCTGGGGATTAAACTAGAGAGGTGGGAATGTTATTGTGCGTATAGATAAGGTGGGTTTGGTTACAAAGTGAGTGAGAAGTAGAGAGAATGATATGGTTTTGATTTTTAAGAGAATGTGGGTGTGTGTGTTAGTGTGTGTTTGGGGGTCTTTCTATTTGTGTGTGTCAATGAAAAATGGAAAGAGGGGATATAAATAAATGAAGCTAGTACAGTGTGCATGGACTGGAATGTATATGCTATTTAAAAACTGGTACAGATCGAGGGTGAAAATGTTTGGAATTATGAAATAAATGTGTATGAGAAGCATGATTGTTGGTTTGAAATCAAATTAGTGTGCATGTATGACGTTCTGTGTACGTACAGGTTGCACCAGTGTGTTTGTGGGTGTGGAAGGCACTTGAGGGGCCTTAACTTAACAAGCTTTGCTTCAACCAAGGTCTACTCATCTTTCTTTATTCTACATTGTGTGCTATGGAATATTGTGACGATATTTTTTGTACTGTTATGGTTACACTTTATTATAATTTGCTACATGTGATTCCTAAAAGACACTTATTATTAAACTTGAAACTTGAAAACTTGAAAACAATGAATTGGAAATATAAAGTAGTAGTATTACATGTTGTAGAAGTAGTAGTAGTACTAGCAGTAGTAGAAGTTGTAGTAGTAGTAGTAGTAGTTGAAGTAGCAGTAGTAGTACTAGTACGTAGTAGCATCATCAGTAGTTGTAGTAGTAGCTAGTCATTAGTTGTAGGAGTAGTAGTTGTTGTTGTATTCAGTACCTGTACCTGTAATATAGTTATAGTTGTAGTAGTATGGTCGTAATATTAATTGTAGTATTAGTTAGTAGTAGTAACAATAGTAGTATTAGTATTAGTAGTAGTAGTAGTAGTAGTAGTAGTAGAAGTAGTAGTAGAAGTAGTAGTAGAAATAATGATAATACAGTGTAATAGTAAATAGTAATAATTAATAGGGTATGTACCCTATTCGACATTGGCCGTCATCATTTCGGCACTAGAATGTAAGATTTAACGTGATATTACGACAGTAGGGCTTCCCTGGACAATTTGGACAATGAGGACTTGATTACAACTCATGAATTTAAAGAAGAAAATGCCAGCATATATCACGGAGGTCATGATATTTTTCGGTGCTTTCACCCCCCGGGTCGCGATTGGCGGGAAAGCTGGTGTATTCATCGCCCGTATACTCGCCCATTGATATCCGACTGGGTGACTCTGAAGAATGTTAAAGACACTAACTAGGGCCCCGTTGCATAAAACTTACCATTGATGGTAACTTTGCCATCAATGGTAACTACCATGGTAACCTTGATTTTGATTGGCTGTTGAGCCCTGTTACCATGGTAGTTGCCATTGATGGCAAAGTTACCATCAATGGTAAGTTTTATGCAACGGGCCCCAGGTGAGTTATTGAACTCATGTATAATGCTTGACTACTCTATTTTGTGAACACAAGTGAACATTAAACACAGGTTGGTGTATTCATCGCCCGTATACTCGGCTTACTCGCCCATTGATATCCGACTGGGTGACTCTGTAGAATGTTAAAGACACAAACTAGGTGAGTTATTGAACTCGTGTATATGCTTGACTACTCTATTTGTAAGCACAAGTGAACATTAAACACGGGTTTATAGTTATAAATGGCGACCCGAAGCAAACAAACCAACAAGAAATCAAAAACAGACTCCATCAATCGACTCTGAGTCGGTATCTGAGCAATCATTGACTATTAAAGAAATACTGGAGAGTGATCAGTTTACTCAATTAATCAAGGATGCAGTCAGATCTACAATGAGAGAGGAGTTGAAAGAAGTAAAGGAGTCGATCACCAGACTGACGGAGCAGGTAGAGCGGAATGAAGCGAAAATTCTTTCACTCGAGATCGAAAAAGACGCCAAAGTTGCAAAAATTGAGAAATTGGAGAAAAGTTTGGAAAAGCAGAGAGAATCGATTACCATTCTCCAAAACAAATCAAATGAGGCTGAACAGTACTCGAGGAGAAGCTGCTTGAGGGTATTCGGTGTACCTGAATCAAGGGAAGAAAACACAGACGAAATAATGTTGCAATTAGCGAAGGAGAAGCTGGGCATCAATCTCCGCATCGAAGACATCGAGAGGAGCCATCGAATCGGGGCCCCCCGGAAAGATCGAAACAACGCCAACATTCGTCATTCTACACAAACTTCATCGCAGAACCAGCTGTCCTCGACAACTACATCATCATCGACATCGTCGACGGCTACGGATTCCACATCATGGGCGTCCAAGGTGTCCGAGTCCGGTCGCAGACAAGACAACCGCGGTAGACCGATAATCATCAAATTGGCGTCCTACCGCATACGCCAATCTATACTGAAATCTCGACGCCGGCTGAAAAATACAGGTATCTCGATCAATGAAGACCTTACGAAACCGAATTACGAGATACTCAAACAAACCAGATCGTCTTCGAATGTCACGGCAGCATGGTCGCAGGATGGGCGCATATTTGTCGCGCTCACATCCAACTCTGGAACGAACATTAAAAAATTAGTATCATCAATAGAAGAAGCCAGGAAATTATGAAAACGACCATCATGGGAAGCCCGTCTTACAACTGATATACGATCTAGACGGACTTACATCAATATTTTTGTTATTTTAATTGCTTGATTTTCAGGTGGGCTGTATATAATACAGACCACCTTATGTTTTCGTTAGAATTGCCTTTATTTATTATTTATTTATTCTTTATCAGGTGGGCTGTATATAATACAGACCACCTTATGTTTTCGTTAGAATTGCCTTTATTTATTCTTTCTTTATTTTTCTTATTTCCAATCACTTTTTTGTTAGCACGGTAACTTGAAAATGGCTCAATCAAATGCCTTGAAATTTAGCACACATATGTATTGGCATATAAACAAAGCAAAATAAGGTTTTCAACCTTGACCTTGACTGATGACGTCATCTAGGCGCCATTTTGTAAAATTTTCTGAAAATCTACTCATGATCATATCTTCATAACGAAAAGTCATTTTCATTCATATTTATCATGATCAAGGTCAATATCCGTCCGGTCAATTTCAGGTCAAAAAACGCGCGCGCATGCGTACGTCCGTGCGTCAGCGCGCGCGCAAAATTTCAAAATGTTCCAAATCGTCTCAAATTCATTTTGGATACGTTTCAGGCCATTTTAAGCATTTTATAAAAAATCGCGCACACGCACATGCGCGCGCGTTTTCGCGCGTAACACCCTTACACAACATAGAATCGCCATTTTTTTTTTTCATGATATTTCCCATATTTTTCGAACAATTTGATACCATTTTATCTCTTTAATGACCATTAATAACAAGATGAGCGTCCATTCAAGATAAATGTCCGTGCGCGCGAGCTCTTGTAATACATAGCATATATGGGCAAAAACATGCCTATACAAAATTCATTGTAACTCTTCAGAATGGATAGGAACTCCCAATTTTTTTTCATATTTGGATAGATTATGAGTCGGAGATATGATTTCATGTCTCATTTGACCCTCAATTAACTCATGACGTCATCATAATTGCCTCTGAACTCAAAATTTCAATTTGCATATTATGACGTCAGCATATTTTGGAAAATTGATTGTATCTCTGTAAATATTGATCGATTTTCTTCCAAATTTTGATATGTTCTAGCTCAGACAATTCACTACAAATGCAGTATTCACAATTTTTCATTTTGACAAAGGCATCATGGCGTATTTTTGCGATTGAAGGAGGCATGTCAATTTTTCACATTTTGCGTGTATTCTCTATGGGACATGACTTTTTCAAAACTGGATTCTACATTCCCGTCTTTCGCGAGCAATATCATCGTCGTTTTAGTTTGGTTTTCGCTTAGCTTTGAGTATGTTGTAGCTGAGACAATAAGCTATCACAAGTGTGCCCTTATTTTCGATCAGATGCCGGGATCATGCTCATATTTCACTTGCAAAGTGGGATTTGAGAATTCCATTTTCCGTTCACGTGTAATGCTATGGAAATGTTTTGGTATATCCGTAACGCACTTGTCAAAACCATGCTTATACAAAATCCTTTATAGTTCTTTGGGATGCACCTGGACCCCCAATTTTTTCATATTTTGATAGAGTATGTGTCGGAGATATGATTTCATGTCTCATTTGGCTATTACAAATATTCTGACTTCATCATAATGGCCTTGGTACTCAAAATACGAATTTGCATATTATGACGTCAGCATATTGAAGGAAAATTGAGTGTATCTCTGTAAATACTGATCAATTTTCTTCCAAATTTCGATATGTTGTAGCTAAGGCAATTCTCTACAAGCTCAATTGCCAACATTTTTCATTTTGATGACATTTCTTAATTTGCATGTTATGCCTCAGGAAGGTAAATTTCGTTCACATCATGAATCTACATGACATTGTTTTTTTAGCAGTATCTCGCTTATTTTTGCTCTATTTTGTCTCAAATTTTAGTTGGAACAGCCCACCTATACTTGTTCCAAACAAGTATTACATGTCTAGTTTTTCTTATTTCCACCCACTTTTTTGTTAGCAAGATAACTTGAAAATGGCTAAATCAAATGCCTTGAAATTTGTCACACATATGTATAGGCATATGGACAAAGCAAAATAAGGTTTTCAACCCTGACCTTGACTGATGACGTCATCTAGGCGCCATTTTGTAAAATTTTCTGAAAATCTACTCATGATCATATCTTCATAACGAAAAGTCATTCTCATTCATATTTATCATGATCGAGGTCAATATCCGTCCGGTCAATTTCAGGTAAAAAAAACGCGCGCGCATGCGTACGTCCGCGCGTCAGCGCGCGCGCAAAATTTCAAAATGCTCCAAATCGTCTCAAATTCATTTTGATACGTTTCAGGCCATTTTAAGCATTTTATAAAAAATCGCGCACACGCACATGCGCGCGCGTTTTCGCGCGTAACACGATTATACAACATAGAATCGCCATTTTTTTCTTTCATGATATTTCCCATATTTTTCGAACAATTTGATACCATGTTTATTTCTTAATGACCATTAATAACAAGATGAGCGTCCATTCAAGATAAATGTCCGTGCGCGCGAGCTCTTGTAATACATAGCATATATGGGCAAAAACATGCCTATACAAAATTCATTGTAACTCTTCAGAATGGATGGGAACTCCCAATTTTTTTCATATTTGGATAGATTATGAGTCGGAGATATGATTTCATGTCTCATTTGACCCTCAATTAACTCATGACGTCATCATAATGGCCTCCGAACTCAAAATTTCAATTTGCATATTATGACGTCAGCATATTTTTGGAAAATTGATTGTATCTCTGTAAATATTGATTGATTTTCTTTCTAATTTTGATATGTTCTAGCTGAGACAATTTCCTACAAATGCAGTTATCACGATTTTTCATTTTGACAAAGGCATCATGGCGTATTTTTGCGATTAAAGCAGGCATGTCAATTTTTCACATTTTGTGTGTATTCTCTATGGGACATGACTTTTTTCAAAACTGGATTCTACATTCCCGTCTTTCGCGAGCAATATCTCCGTCGTTTTAGTTTTGTTTTCGCTGAGCTTCGAGTATGTTGTAGCTGAGACAATAAGCTATCACCAATGTGCCCTTTATTTTTCGATCAGATGCCGGGATCATGCTCATATTTCACTTGCAAAGTGGGATTTGAGAATTCCATTTTCCGTTCACGTGTAATGTCTATGTGGATTATTTTGGTATATTGGTCGCAATTGACTTGAAACGTTGCATGTTGTTAGGTAAGACAAAATATTTCATATAAAAACACAAAATCGAGAATATGCATATTTCATTATGTTATTTAGATTTTAAGGTTAAAGGTCAAATATACTGTACATGGTTTCTCTAAAACAATGCTTTTTATAGACATGAAATTTGGCACACTAATAGACCTGAATAAGAGGATTATTTCAAAAATTTAGGTCACATCATGCCAATGGTATCTTAACTACTTAGTATGTAAATTAGGATCAAAGGTCAAACATTTCACCGATCACTATCTCACTAACCATGTGTGGGATGCACTAATTGGAACAGCCCACCTATACTTGTTCCGAAACAAGTATTACATGTCTAGTTTATTTATTTGTTATTTAGTATTTGTTTTTGTGTGTTGTGATTGTATTTAATTAATATAGTAGACATTTTTCTCTCCTTCTCTCTTCTAAGGATGGTTAGGAAATTTCCATGTGTTTTATGTAGTAAGTCGGTAATGGTAATCAGAAAGGCCTCCAATGTACAAAGTGTAAAAAATGTGTACACATATCATGTTGTGGTGTGTCAAATGAACGGTATGATAATATGTTAGAACAGTTTTGTGGATGGGAATGTCAAAAATGTACTATGGAACAGTTGCCCTTTTATAATGTGGCGATACAAAATGAAGGTACTGTCAAAACTCAAAAACAGAAACCGAAGTATAGTAATACATCATTTGAATATGGTCAGTTAAATAAAAAATGGTTTTAATTGTGCGCAATTGAATGTCGTAAGCCTATTGAAACATTTTGAGGAAATTGAATCAATACTATGCAAAAATAATATTCATATTTTTGCTCTCAATGAAACGAGATAGGACGATAGTATTCAGGATACAGAAATTAAAATAACTCATTATAATTTGATTCGTAAAGACCGTAACAGGCAAGGGGGTGAGTGGCAATTTATGTCCACGAAAGTCTTACTTATAAGCAGGTGTTGCATGACTCTAGTAAAGATTTAGAAGTTAGAAGATTTCTTATCATTTTAAATGTGTTTTATATGTATGTTTTTTTAAACTTTTATATATATATGGATTTCGGAAATAAAAACAAACAACCAAACTCAGTAGATTAACCAGTTTCAGTACATTTTGTATTTTCCCATTCTGGACATTAAATGAATTTAAGCTTGTAGACGATCATGTTGAAAGGCAACAGTTAATTCATTGATTATTAAAACAAACATATTTAGGTGCACTGGCATACATCTATAACTGGGGCAATATGAACTTGACATGAATTATAGAGTGTGTTGACAATAATAATCTCTATTTTTATCACTTAAAATGTTATAAAGAAGATGTCTTGTTTTAATGACTTCCAGGTAGTTAACTTACAGCCAATTCACTAGGCCTTTTTTCTTCTTATGCTTTTGACATAATCCGAACATGATTTCTATTAGCTCTGCAGTATTGAAATTGCTCTTGGACCCAGATGTATTTCTCAAAAGTGTTTTGTAATAATTCTGGGGTATTTCAGTCATTATTTTTGACCTTATTCATTTGGCAGAAAGTAGATTAAAATGCACAACCATGTACATGTTTGCTTTACAAAGTATGATATCATAATGACAAACATACCATATGAAAATCAAATACCATAATTGTCTTGTTCTATTATTGTATCTACTATACTTATAATATGAATATTAGGCCAGCGTGCCCAAGTCAAGCACTTTGATGAGGAGAGTGCGAATTCAGACATTTGAAGTAAATCTATACGACTATCACTCTTAAACTCTGAAATGGACGGATCCATATTCGCATAGCCCCCCTCTTCTCGAAAAAAAAAACAAATAAACAAACATACATGGCTAGTTCAGAATCATATCCAGATTTCGACCCGTAACTCCGGGGTGGAGATACCCTACTAAAACATACCAAAAATCAACTAAATCTTCATCGATTGTTCAAATAATGGTCATGATTTAAAATTCGTTATGTTTCTTACTTGTTTCTTGTCAATTTTCTTATCTTTTGTGGAGTATTTTTCTGAAAAAAGAACACTTTAGTATACACTTTCTCACAGGATTCACGGCAAACCGCTGCACAATACAAGTGCCTACCGATGGTGGGTTGCGTGCGGGCGAGCGCCTGCGTGAAGTATTACGGTAGATAACTTCACGCAGGCGCTCGACCGCACGCAACCCACCATGTATTGTGCAGCGGTTTGCCGTGAAACCTGTGAGAAAGTGTATACTAAAGTGTTCATTTTTCAGAAAATACTCCTCAAAAGATAAGAAAATTGACAAAAAAACAGGTAAGAAACATAACGATTTTTAAATCATGACCATTATCTGAACAATCGATGAAGATTTAGTTGATTTTTGGTATGTTTTAGTAGGGTATCTCCACCCCGGAGTTACGGGTCGAAGTCTGGATAAGATTCTGAACTAGCGCCACATACATAAACAAACAACTCAAGCAGAATATAAAAATAAAGAAACAGAAAAAGAGACTTACCTTTACATCAAATCTTGATAACAATCCAAAATCGAAAAATCAAACATTAGATTGAAAAGCTTTAGTTGTCAACACCCTATATCCCCAAGTACGGACGGTACTATAAGGTTATTGGTGTGGGAATATTGTTTGATACGCTTACCTTATATTAATATGATGTGCGTGTACACCGTTTCACCTAATCAAACTTAGAAGGGAAGTCAACTCTGTTTATCATTATCCTATCTGCTTAAATACATGCAAGACGAAATACTCATTGTCAACGCGAATGTCAAATGTTGGCATGTATCACTGGCAGTGGAACATGTTTAAACTGTTATTGTAGTGCTGAATACCAGTCAATTTGCTGTAAAGTACAAGATTGCTAAATCCACGTCAACTGGTAATCCCCGCGTATATACCACGCCACAATCTTGGCTCTATCGTGTGTGTGCGTGCACACACACGACTTGTAGTAGTAACATTAGTAGTAGTAACAATAGTAGAAGTATTAGTAGAAGTAGTAGTAGTAGTAGTAGTAGAAGTAGTAGTAGTAGTAGTAATAATGATAATACAGTGTAATAGTAAATAGTAATAATTAATAGGGTATGTACCCTATTCGACATTGGCAACCGTCATCATTACTCAGTAGATTAACCAGTTTCTGTACATTTTGTATTTTCCCATTCTTGACATTAAATGAATTTAAGCTTGTAGACGATCATGTTGAAAGACAACAGTTAATTCATTGATTATTATAACAAACATATTAAGGTGCACTGGCATAGATCTATAACTGAGGCAATATGAACTTGACATGAATTAAAGAGTGTGTTGACAATAATAACCTCTATTTTTATCACTTAAAATGTTATAAAGAAGATATCTTGTTTTAATGACTTCCTGGTAGTTAACTTACAGCCAATTCACATAAGGCCTTTTTTCTACTTATGCTTTTGAAATAATCCGAACATGATTTCTATTAGCTCTGCAGTATTGAAATTGCTCTTAGACCCAGATGTATTTCTCGAAAGTGTTTTGTAATAATTCTGGGGTATTTCAGTTATTATTTTTGACCTTATTCATTTGGCAGAAAGTAGATTGCTCACGTCACGTCAATCTTGCTCACGTCATGGGTCAGAATTTTAGCACACGCACATGCATGCGCCTGCCCCTACGAACGTGCGTGTACGCATGCGTCAAAAAGAAATTAGGGAAAAAAAAATGCTCGAAACCCCAAACCAAGTAATTTTCTATACGTTTCAGACAACTTTAAGCGTTTCAAAAAATTCCGCGCGTGCGGGTTGGTACGCGCGTATTTGCGCGCATAACGCACGTGGAACGGAGAAATTCCCTTTTTTGCATGTTTTGGATTCCTGATACTTTCCTGAACAATCCCTGTTAATTTCAGTCAATTTTGACACATACTGATGGAATAAGCGGGCGTCAAAGATAACAACACGCGCGCACACATTTACAATTTAAAAGAAAAACATGCCTATGTTTAATTGGTCATAACTTCTATAAGTGCCCAGATAATCCAATTTCTTTTAGTAAGTGGATTTAGTATGAGTTGTATATATTATTCCATACATATTTTTGGCTTATCGGATTTTCCGACATCATCATTAATTGCTCGTTTAAGTTAAAACTTTTAATTTTAATCGAGTTTAATTGATTAAGTAATTAATGACAATGCATGTTGGACCGTATATATCGTTCATCTTTATTCGAGCATCTCCAAAAATGTATTATGTTGTTGTTGAGGTTATTCTTTAAATTACATGCGACATTTATTTTTCATTTTGATGACGGGATCATGACGAAATTTGTGGTCAAAGACGATGAGTCCAAATCAAACTTCAGTGTTTACATGCACTTGTGATGATGATCAAGCTAAAATGATCGCAGTAAAATTTTAAACGTCCCAGAGAAGTCTGCCGTCACTATGAACGCGTCTTAGATTGGTCTTCAATCGTGCTTGTCATTAACCCGTTCCTTCCGACATTATTCAGCCCGATAGCCGCCTCACAAACGAGAATAAAAATCAAAGACTCGACCAGTTCGCTGCCGTGCGTGCGTTCAGCGGCCGTACAATGCGTGTGCGTTCAAGCCTGGCCAGTGGCTTCGACGAGCAGGAACATTGCGCATGCGCAGATCTGGCCCACCACTACAGCTAAGTTACGTAAGAGGAACAATGGTCGTGGCCGAGGGTATGGCGCGCCGTTTGACCAATAATTCAGATAAACACTGTTTATCGAGAGAAACTGTGTTTATCAGTCGATAAACTGTGTTTATCAGTCGATAAACAGTGTTTATCGCCGAAAAACAGTGCTTATCGCCGATAAACAGTGTTTATCGAGAGAAACTGTGTTTATCGCCGATAAACAATGTTCAAGTATCTGATTTATTTGGCAAATGGCGCGCACTCGTAGGCCTACTCGAGATCAGAGCCGTATGCACTACTCCGCACGTTAGTCAGGTGGCTTAGTGAAATTACCGTTACTTAATTGCCTGATAAAAGCACCATTTTTGGTACAGGGTTTCCTTAGGACCTACTCAACGATATTAGGCTAGGAGCCCCGGCAAAATTTCAATTTAAGGCTGTGGGGCGGGGCGTCTTTGGAGCCCCAAATAATTTTATAACATTGATTTGTTGTTGTGCAAATGCCATTTTGGTACAGGGCTTCTTTAAGACCTGCTGAATGATGGTAGGGTAGGAGCCCCCGGCATTACTATTCATATATGTGTGATTGGAGGCCCCATGGCATTTGTACAACAAAAACTCAATGGTATATTACCTTATAAATTATTTGTGGACTACGAGGCGATGCCCCCGCCCCACACCCTTATATGATATTCGTGCCGGGGGCTCCTACCCTAATATCTTTCAGTAGGTCCTAAGGAAGCCCTGCACCAAAAATGGCATTTGTATAACAACAAAGCAATGTTATAACATTATTGGGGCTCCAAAATACGCCCCGCCCCCACACCCTTAAATTGATGTTTTTTTTTTTTGCCGGGGGCTCCTAGCCTAATATCATTTAGTAGGTCCTAAGGAAACCCTGTACCAAAAATGGTGCTTTTATCCGGCAAGTAACGGTAATTTTACTAAGCCACCTGACTAAGAATCATTACAGCGATATTAGTGATTATATTCGCTATATGATTGAAAGAGATAGAGAGCATAGCCCGGGTTCAAATTCAGTATTCGTTAAATTATTAAACCCAGTGCTCATGATCATTATATGCCATGTTATTGTAATGCAACGCTACACACAAATAGTACCAGATTGCCGTTTATTGTCTTCAAATATTGTTCAAATAGCATTTAGAGACGATGTCACGATGAACAAATAAGAATAATAATGCAAGGTCGTTTTAATAGTCATGAGAATGTCAACTTCTATCTCTCTCAGCTTAATAGTCCGAACAATAGAATGAACCGAGAGGAAGCAACTGAAATTTCTTAACAACGGAAACTTCTCCAATGGAGCCTAACATTAGATTTGTTTTCCCATTCAAATAGCATTGTAAAGGCGGTGAAAAACAAAGGAATAATACTAATATTCCGTCGTTAATGGTGAGAATGTTCACGTCTATCTCTCTCAGCTAATTACGGCAAACAGTGGGCTCAACCAAGCGCAATCAACTGTTAAACGAATTTGTCATGAGTCCTGAAATTTCAATTTGTTACTGCACGTCATAGTAGCATTAAAGAGTAGCAATGGCGAACGATTATCGCTAAAATTGAATAATAGTTGCTTAATTTGCTTTCCCTAAAAAATAACATGAGACATCAAGCTACATAGAACTATGCTCGACAAACATGATATTGTCTTGAAAACAGTCAGAAAACATTGGAACTAGAATTAATAAGAGATAATGCGATCATATAATTTGTCCATGTTCATCCTCCAGTACCAAATACCCAAGCAAAACTCGAGCCAGATGCAAATGAAAAGCTTGCAACCAAAAGGCGCTAAATCCACTCTTCACCAAATTGCATGTTTTACACGATTTGAATAGACCTCTCTCATGTGTATCTAAATCACTAAATTTTCCTCAGAATTCATTGTTTCATGAAAATATTGATATGAAATTTACGCTTTCAACCAAAAGGCGCTAAATCCATTTCAGATTTCAACTCTTACTCTTTAATGCTACTATGACGTGCAGTAACAAATTGAAATTTCAGGACTCATGACAAATTCGTTGATTGCGCTTGGTTTAGCCCACTGTTTGCCGTAATTAGCTGAGAGAGATAGACGTGAACATTCTCACCATTAACGACGGAATATTAGTATTATTCCTTTGTTTTTCACCGCCTTTACAATGCTATTTGAATGGGAAAACAAATCTAATGTTAGGCTCCATTGGAGAAGTTTCCGTTGTTAAGAAATTTCAGTTGCTTCCTCTCGGTTCATTCTATTGTTTGGACTATTATGCTGAGAGAGATAGAAGTTGACATTCTCATGACTAACGACCTTGCATTATTATTCTTATTTGTTCATCGTCTCTACAATTCTATTTGAACAATATTTGAAGGCAATAAACGGCAATCTGGTAATATTTGTGTGTAGCGTTGCATTACAATAACATGGCATATAAATGATCATGAGCACCGGGTTTAATAATTTAACGAATACTGAATTTGAACCCGGGCTATGCTCTCTCTCTCTTTCAATCATAGCGAATATAATCACTAATATCGCTGAAATGATTCTTAGTCAGGTGGCTTAGTAAAATTACCGTTACTTGCCGGATAAAGCACCTTTTTGGTACAGGGCTTTCTTAGGACCTACTAAATGATATTAGGCTAGGAGCCCCGGCAAAAAAAAATTCAATTTAAGGGTGTGGGGCGGGGCGTATTTTGGAGCCCCAATAATGTTATAACATTGATTTGTTGTTATACAAATGCCATTTTGGGTGCAGGGCTTCCTTAGGCCCTACTGAAATATATTAGGTAGGAGCCCCGGCACGAATATCATATAAGGGTGTGGGGCGGCATCGCCTCGTAGTCCACAAATAATTCATAAGGTAATATACCATTGAGTTTTTGTTGTACAAATGCCATGGGGCCTCCAATCACACATATATGAATAGTAATGCCGGGGGCTCCTACCCTACCATCATTCAGCAGGTCCTAAAGAAGCCCTGTACCAAAAATGGCGTTTGTACAACAAAAACTCAATGTTATATTACCGTAATTATAAATTATTTGTGGGCTACGAGGCGACGCCCCCGCCCCACACCCCTATATGATATTCTTGCCGGGGACTCCTACCCTAATATCGTTGAGTAGGTCCTAAGGAAGCCCTGTACCAAAAATGGCATTTGTACAACAACAAATCAATGTTATACAATTATTTAGAGCTCCAAAAAGACGCCCCCGCCCCGAGCCTTAAATTAAAATTTTGCCGGGGGCTCCTAGCCTAATATCGTTGAGTAGGTCCTAAGGAAACCCTGTACCAAAAATGGTGCTTTATCAGGCAATTAAGTAACGGTAATTTCACTAATCCACCTGACTAACGTGCGGAGTAGTGCATACGGCTCTGATCTCGAGTAGGCCTACGAGTGCGCTCCATTTGCCAAATAAATCAGATACTTGAACATTGTTTATCGCTGATAAACACTGTTTATCGACTGATAAACACAGTTTCTCTCGATAAACACTGTTTATCGGCGATAAACACTATTTATCGACTGATAAACACAGTTTCTCTCGATAAACACTGTTTATCGGCGATAAACACTGTTTATCGGCGATAAACATTGTTTATCGAGAAAAACTGTGTTTATCAGTCGATAAACATAGTTTCTCTCGATAAACAGTGTTTATCGCTCGATAAACAGTGTTTTTCGACGATAAACAGTGTTTATCGGCGATAAACAGTGTTTATCGGCGATAAACAGTGTTTATCTGAATTATTGGTCAAACGGCGCGCCATACGAGGGTCAAGGTCGTTGTCATGGTTATAAACTCCAACAATAGAAGAGCGGAAATAAGGTAATGGGATGCTGACATACAGCATTGATGATCCATGTATACTACATGTATATCGGGTTCAAATAACCCTGTTTTTCGGGGGTCTTCTTGTTTTGCAGTTGTCGTTACTGTTTTCAAAGAATGTTATAACGGGATCACGTTCCGACGTAATTATAAATAAAAATTGTTAATAAACAAATAACATAGAACCAAAGTTTACCCTATTTGGAATAATCATTCAAAGATATACAATCATGCAAGATAAAGGAATGAACAAGAAGATGTGATGAAGCAAAATGTCACAAACAAACAGATGATTGTGAGAAATTATTGTTCTCTCTCTCTCTCTCTCGCACGCTTTATCAGTGCCATTTTCCATCTTCATCTCTGGCACTGTTTTCCGTTCCGCTATTTGCTTTTATTCCGAAAGTATTCCATTCGATCTCGAGATAAATTATTATACCATAACCTCGATATGAAGAAGAAAAACATAGAACGAGCGCCTGATGATATCGAAATAAGAAGAATATTACTGTACAATAATTATAAAAAGTAAAACCTTTGAACGTAAATCATGATAAATGGAAACTAAAGAGGAATCCAGAGCGGGTGGGGTTGATCGGAGAGACAAATAGCATAATAATAAATGACAATACGCACAACTTTCTCTCTCTCTCTTGTTTTCTCAATGTCGTTTTCAATCTTCATCTCTCATAGTGATTTCTGTTCCGCAAATTTTAATGAGATCTCGTTTCCACGTACTCCTAAATAAAAATAGCTGATTATAATTATAACGTAGTACCGAATTTGACCCTATCTGAAATGTTAATTCAAATATATAACAATCAAGGAAAGATAAAGGAATAATACAAATGTGATTTAGTAAAATGTCACTGACGAAAAGATGACATAAGAAATGATTGTTTCTCTCTGATTGTCTCTTTCTTTGTCTCTCTGTCTCTTTCCCGCTTTCTTTTCTCTCTCTCTCTTTTCTCTCCCTGTCTCTCTCTTTCTATCTCTCTCCTGCTCGCTTTCTCAGCGCCATTTTACATCTTCATCTCTGGTACCGCTATTTGCTTTTATTCCGAAAGTATTCCTTTCGATCTTGAAACAAATTATTATACCATAACCTCGATGTGGAGAAGAAAACACGGAACGAGCGCATGATTATAATCGAAATAACAAGAATATTACTATACAATAATTATAAAAAGTAAAACTTTCGAATGTAAATCATGATAAAACAATGGAAACTAGAGAGGAATCCAGAGCGGGTGGGGTTGATCGGAGAGACAAATAGCATATATAGCGGTAATAATAAATAACAATACGCCCAACTTTCTCTCTCTTTCGTTTTCTCAATGTCGTTTTCCATCTTCATCTCTCATAGTGTTTTCTGTTCCGCGATTTTTAATGAGATCGCGTTTCGACGTACTCCTAAATAAAAATAGCTGTTCATATTATAACCTAAAACCAAATTTGACCCTATCTGAAATATTCATTCAAATATATAACAGTCATGGAAAGATAAAGGAATAATTAAAATATGATTTAGTAAAATGTCACAGACGAACAGATGACATGAGTAATGATTGTTTGTCTCTCTGTATGTCTCTTGCTCTCTTCCGCTTTCTTACTCGCTTTCTCAGCGATATTTTCCATCTCCATCTTTGGTACTGTTTTCCGTTCCGCTATTTGCTTTTATTCTGAAAGTATTTATTTCGATCTTGAGATAAATTATTATACCATAACCTCGATATGGAGAAGGAAAACACAGAACGAGCGCCTGATGATTTCAAATGAGAAGAATATTACTGTACAGTAATTAAAAACAGTAAAACTTTTGAATGTAAATCTCTGTTGCATCAAAATGATACGAAGGAAAAAAAGTTTATTATGCTATATTGACGGTACTTATTTACGTCGGACAGATATAAACAAACAAAAAGAAAGTAACTTAAGAAAAACATCAGAGCTGGGGTGATCGGAGAGACAATTATCATAATAATAAATACAGTACATACTACGTCCAACTTTCTATCTCTCCTGCCCCTCTCTCTCTCTCCTCTCTCCCACTCTCTGTCTGTCTGTATGTCTGTCTTTCTATCTCTGTCTTTCTGTCAATGTCGTTTTAGCCATTTGCTTGTATGCCGGCATCATCCCTTCCTTGAGATAAATTATTATAACATATCCCTAATGATGTACACATTATACCTTATATTTATTATAGGGACGAAAATAGAGAACGAGCGGCTGATAATGTCGAAATGAGAAGAATGTTACTGTACACAAATTATAGAAAGTAAAATTTTGATTTGGTATGTAAATCTCTGTTGCATCAAAATAAAATGATACGTTCATTATATGTTATTGACAGAAATAATATACATCGGACATTATATACTTTAGCACAAAAGGGTTATCTAAAAGAAGGTGGACAACATTATAAGTGAAAGAATAAAACTTTCTTTTATTTATAAAGAAATAGCATAACCACCCTACAAAAACAGAAGAAATATTGAAGAGGGAGACAAGAAAATATAAAAGGACACAACAGCTAATCTAGATAAAACCAAAAATAGGGTTCTAGAGCGGAAGATGATAGGGAAACGTAATAGTTCGTAAGTATTGGCAAATTTTGACAATTATAGTTTGTAAGTATTGACAAAGTATAAACAAATAAAATGACAGAGAAATATTTGAACGTATTTTAGACCTATATAGAATATACGAAAAGAGTTATGTTTTAGGCCCACCTACATTTACGTAAGAGTTACGTAAGAGGAACAATGAACGTGGCCGAGGGTCAAGTTCGTTGTCATGGTTATAAACTCCAACAATAGAAGAGCGGAGGTAAGGTATTTGGGTGCGTGCCGTCATAAGCTTCTACAGGGCGAGCGCGGATTACGCTGCTCCCAATGAAGTACCAGCAGTATCAGTATTTGTGTATGGAAAGGTCTCAGCGAAAGTCAATATCTATGGGACAGACACCACGGAGCTGTATACGCTGCTATACGAATTTCTTGTGAGAGAAAACTTGACATGTTTATGAAAAGTACAAATATAGTGAATAATATGAAAGTACACAAAACGGGAGCAATGGATAATGATAGTATATACTTTGGAAATACACTCAAATCAACTATTTTAGTGAATTAGTGGCAGGAAAGGCAATTTTAGGCTTGTAAAGACGTCATTTACCTGTATTATGGGAACCTGGTATACCAGGTTCCCGTCTGTGAGTGCTCCACGGGAACCTGGTATAGCAGGTTCCCGGAAGGAACGGGTTAATTGTCTTACCACTGGAGACTTGGAGATGTCTTTTCTCTAACTGCTTTTGATTCTTTTAGGTGGGCTGTAAGTAATACAGACCACCTCATAATTTCGTTAGAATTGCCTTTATTATTTAGTAGGTGGGCTTTAAGTAATACAGATTACCTCATAATTTCGTTAGAATTGCCTTTATTTATTTAGGTGGGCTGTAAGTAATACAGACCACCTCATAATTTCGTTAGAATTGCCTTTATTTATTATTCTTAATTTTTCTTATTTCCAATCACATATGGCACACATATGTATAGGCATATCGCATATGGACAAAGCAAAATAAGGTATTCAACCCTGACCTTGACTGATGTCGTCATCTAGGCGCCATTTCAGGTCAAAAAACGCGCGCGCATGTGTACGTCCGCGCGTTAGCGCGCGCGCAAAATTTCAAAATGTTCCAAATCGTCTCAAATTCATTTTGGATACGTTTCAGGCCATTGTAAGCATTTTACGAAAAAACGCGCACACGCGCATGCGCGCGCGTTTTCGCGCGTACTGGCATTTTGCAACATAGAATCGCCAAATTTCCTCTGTTATCATATTTGGCACATTTTTCCAAGCATTTTGATACCTTGTTCACCTTTTTCTGACTAGTAAAAACGCAATGAGCATCCGTTCAAGAAAGAAGTCCGTGCGCGCGAGCTCTTGTAATACATAGCATATATGGGCCAAAACATGCCTATACAAAATTCATTGTAACTCTTCAGAATGGATGGGAACTCCCAATTTTTTTTCATATTTGGATAGATTATGAGTCGGAGATATGATTTCATGTCTCATTTGACCCTCAATTAACTCATGACGTCATCATAATGGCCTCCGAACTCAAAATTTCAATTTGCACGTCACCATATTTTGGAAAATTGATTGTATCTCTGTAAATATTGATCGATTTTCTTCCAAATTTTGATATGTTCTAGCTGAGACAATTTTCTACAAATGCAGTCCCACAATTTTCATTTTGACAAAGGCATCATGGCGTATTTTTGCGATTAAAGGAGGCATGTCAAATTTTTCACATTTTGCGTGTATTCTCTATGGGACATGACTTTTTTCAAAACTGGATTCTACATTCCCGTCTTTCGCGAGCAATATCTCCGTCGTTTTAGTTTCGTTTTCGCTGAGTTCGAGTATGTTGTAGCTGAGACAATAAGCTATCACTGATGTGCCCTTTATTTTCGATCAGATGCGGGATCATGTTCATATTTCACTTGCAAAGTGGGATTTGAGAATTCCATTTTCCGTTCACGTGTAATGTCTATGGGGATTATTTTGGTATATTGGTCGCAATTGACTTGAAACGTTGCATGTTGATAGGTAAGACAAAATATTTCATATAAAAACACAAAATCGAGAATATACATATTTCATTATGTTATTTAGATTTTAAGGTTAAAGGTCAAATATACTGTACATGGTTTCTCTAAACCATGCTTTGTATAGACTTGAAATTTGGCATACTAATAGACCTGAAATGAATAAGAGGATTATTTCAAAAATTAAGGTCAAATCATGCCAATGTTATCTTAACTACTTACTATGTAAATTAGGGTCAAAGGTCAAACATTTCACTGATCACTATCTCACTAACCATGTGTGGTATGCACTTGAACAGCCCACCTATACTTGTTAGAAACAAGTATTACATGTCTAGTTTACGCTTCAAATTTGTCAGATCAAAATTAGATAAATGACCTTCGAAGGTCTGATCTTAAATTGATCGACCTTTGATACTCCAGACCTACAGGCAAACGATTTAGATGACATATTTGATGATCCCACGGAAGTGGAAACTACCTCGCACTTTTGGTCAGCTAAACGTGTATTCTTCACTCAAGGCCCCAATTCAATTCCAAATTTCCAACGTTATTTAAATTACACGAGGGTTCGTATCATTCTACAAAATAATAATAAACAATTGGCCGAAAATAGCCTCGTATCAAGTTTAGCTGAATGAATGCGGGTATTATTCGATGCTCAAAAGGTTGTAAAACGACTTTGAATTAAAGGGAGACAAAAATCTTTTCTCAAAGTGTGTGTGTTGATGCAGGGAAGCAGGGTGCGATCCAGCTGGGGCGATTTTCAACAACATGAAGCAAATAGTAAGCATCTAAAAGTTCAGATGCCTGTTTGATTATGATTTAAATTTGAGTGTATGCCTCAATCATAGAGAATATAATCACTAATATCGCTGAAACGATTCTCCTCCTTCCCTTCTTCTTCATCTTCTACTTCCTAGTAGTTGGAGTAGTAATATCAGCAGTATCATAATAATCATTATTATTATCTTTGTTTTATTTATATTATCGTAATTATTATCATTATTATTGTTATTATTTCTTTTAATGGTATTGTTCTAATAATTATTTGTATGCTTCTTCTTCTTATCATAACTATCGTTTGCAATACGTCATGTG
>CP137666.1:46342981-46359934 GCA_037976565.1 Mesocentrotus franciscanus
TTTACAACCTTTTGAGCATCGAATAATACCCGCATTCATTCAGCTAAACTTGATACGAGGCTATTTTCGGCCAATTGTTTATTATTGTATTTTGTAGAATGATACGAACCCTCGTGTAATTTAAATAACGTTGGAAATTTGGAATTGAATTGGGGCCTTGAGTGAAGAATACACGTTTAGCTGACCAAAAGTGCGAGGTAGTTTCACTTCCCGTGGGATCATCAAATATGTCATCTAAATCGTTTGCCTGTAGGTCTGGAGTATCAAATCGATCAATTTAAGATCAGACCTTCGAAGGTCATTTTATCTAATTTTGATCTGACAAATTTGAAGCGTAAACTAGACATGTAATACTTGTTTCTAACAAGTATAGGTGGGCTGTTCCAAGTGCATACCACACATGGTTAGTGAGATAGTGATCGGTGAAATGTTTGACCTTTGACCCTAATTTACATAGTAAGTAGTTAAGATAACATTGGCATGATTTGACCTTAATTTTTGAAATAATCCTCTTATTCATTTCAGGTCTATTAGTATGCCAAATTTCAAGTCTATACAAAGCATGGTTTTAGAGAAACCATGTACAGTATATTTGACCTTTAACCTTAAAATCTAAATAACATAATGAAATATGTATATTCTCGATTTTGTGTTTTTATATGAAATATTTTGTCTTACCTATCAACATGCAACGTTTCAAGTCAATTGCGACCAATATACCAAAATAATCCACATAGACATTACACGTGAACGGAAAATGGAATTCTCAAATCCCACTTTGCAAGTGAGATATGAGCATGATCCCGGCATCTGATCGAAAATAAAGGGCACATCAGTGATAGCTTATTGTCTCAGCTACAACATACTCGAAGCTCAGCGAAAACAAACTAAAACGACGGAGATATTGCTCGCGAAAGACGGGAATGTAGAATCCAGTTTTGAAAAAGTCATGTCCCATAGAGAATACACGCAAAATGTGAAAATTTGACATGCCTCCTTTAATCGCAAAAATACGCCATGATGCCTTTGTCAAAATGAAAATCGTGGGACTGCATTTGTAGAAAATTGTCTCAGCTAGAACATATCAAAATTTGGAAGAAAATCGATCAATATTTACAGAGATACAATCAATTTTCCAAAAATATGCTGACGTCATAATATGCAAATTGAAATTTTGAGTTCGGAGGCCATTATGATGACGTCATGAGTTAATTGAGGGTCAAATGAGACATGAAATCATATCTCCGACTCATAATCTATCCAAATATGAAAAAAATTGGGAGTTCCCATCCATTCTGAAGAGTTACAATGAATTTTGTATAGGCATGTTTTTGCCCATATATGCTATGTATTACAAGAGCTCGCGCGCACGGACTTTTCTTGAACGGACGCTCATTGCGTTATTACTGGTCAGAAAAAGGTGAACAAGGTATCAAAATGCTTGGAAAAATGTGCGGAATATGATAACAGAGAAAATTTGGCGATTCTATGTTGCAAAATGCCAGTACGCGCGAAAACGCGCGCGCATGCGCGTGTGCGCGTTTTTCGTAAAATGCTTAAAATGGCCTAAAACGTATCCAAAATGAATTTGAGACGATTTGGAACATTTTGAAATTTTGCGCGCGCGCTAACGCGCGGACGTACACATGCGCGCGCGTTTTTTGACCTGAAATGGCGCCTAGATGACGACATCAGTCAAGGTCAGGGTTGAATACCTTATTTTGCTTTGTCCATATGCGATATGCCTATACATATGTGTGCCATATGTGATTGGAAATAAGAAAAATTAAGAATAATAAATAAAGGCAATTCTAACGAAATTATGAGGTGGTCTGTATTACTTACAGCCCACCTAAAAAATAAATAAAGGCAATTTAACGAAATTATGAGGTGGTCTGTATTACTTACAGCCCACCTAATAAATAAATAAATAAAGGCAATTCTAACGAAATTATGAGGTGGTCTGTATTACTTACAGCCCACCTAAAAAGAATCAAAAGCAGTTAGAGAAAAGACATCTCCAAGTCTCCAGTGGTAAGACAATTAACCCGTTCCTTCCGGGAACCTGCTATACCAGGTTCCCGTGGAGCGCACTCACAGACGGGAACCTGGTATACCAGGTTCCCATAATAGGCAGGTAAATGACGTCTTTACAAGCCTAAAATTGCCTTTCCTGCCACTAATTCACTAAAATAGTTGATTTGAGTGTATTTCCAAAGTATATACTATCATTATCCATTGCTCCTGTTTTGTGTACTTTCATATTATTCACTATATTTGTACTTTTCATAAACATGTCAAGTTTTCTCTCACAAGAAATTCGTATAGCAGCGTATACAGCTCCGTGGTGTCTGTCCCATAGATATTGACTTTCGCTGAGACCTTTCCATACACAAATACTGATACTGCTGGTACTTCATTGGGAGCAGCGTAATCCGCGCTCGCCCTGTAGAAGCTTATGACGGCACGCACCCAAATACCTTACCTCCGCTCTTCTATTGTTGGAGTTTATAACCATGACAACGAACTTGACCCTCGGCCACGTTCATTGTTCCTCTTACGTAACTCTTACGTAACTGTAGGTGGGCCTAAAACATAACTCTTTTCGTATATTCTATATAGGTCTAAAATACGTTCAAATATTTCTCTGTCATTTTTATTTGTTTATACTTTGTCAATACTTACAAACTATAATTGTCAAAATTTGCCAATACTTACGAACTATTACGTTTCCCCTATCATCTTCCGCTCTAGAATCCTATTTTTTGGTTTTATCTAGATTTGTTGTGTCCTTTTTATATTTTTCTTGTCTCCCTCTTCAAGATTTCTTCTGTTTTTGTAGGGTATTTATGCTATTTCTTTTTATAAATAAAAGAGAAAGTTTTATTCTTTCTCTTATAATGTTGTCCACCTTCTTTTAGATAACCCTTTTGTGCTAAAGTATATAATGTCCGATGTATATTATTTCTGTCAATAACATATAATGAACGTATCATTTTATTTTGATGCAACAGAGATTTACATACCAAATCAAAACTTTTACTTTCTATAATTTGTGTACAGTAACATTCTTCTCATTTCGACATTATCAGCCGCTCGTTCTCTATTTTCGTCCCCTATAATAAATATAAGGTATAATGTGTACATCATTAGGGATATGTTATAATAATTTATCTCAAGGAAGGGATGATGCCGGCATACAAGCAAATGGCTAAAACGACATTGACAGAAAGACAGAGATAGAAAGACAGACATACAGACAGACAGAGAGTGGGAGAGAGGGAGAGAGAGAGAGGGCGGGAGAGATAGAAAGTTGGACGTAGTCTGTACTGTATTTATTATTATGATAATTGTCTCTCCGATCACCCCCCAGCTCTGATGTTTTTTCTTAAGTTACTTTCTTTTTTGTTTGTTTATATCTGTCCGACGTAAATAAGTACCGTCAATATAGCATAATAAACTTTTTTTCTTCATATCATTTTGATGCAACAGAGATTTACATTCAAAAGTTTTACTGTTTTTAATTATTGTACAGTAATATTCTTCTCATTTGAAATCATCAGGCGCTCGTTCTGTGTTTTCCTTCTCCATATCGAGGTTATGGTATAATAATTTATCTCAAGATCGAAATAAATACTTTCAGAATAAAAGCAAATAGCGGAACGGAAAACAGTACCAAAGATGAAGTTGGAAAATGGCGCTGAGAAAGCGAGTAAGAAAGAGAAGAGAGAAAGAGACATACAGAGAGACAAACAATCATTTCTCATGTCATCTTTTCGTCTGTGACATTTTACTAAATCACATTTTAATTATTCCTTTATCTTTCCATGACTGTTATATATTTGAATGAATATTTCAGATAGGGTCAAATTTGGTTTTACGTTATAATTATGAACAGCTATTTTTATTTAGGAGTACGTCGAAACGCGATCTCATTAAAAATCGCGGAACAGAAAACACTATGAGAGATGAAGATGGAAAACGACATTGAGAAAACGAAAGAGAGAGAAAGTTGGGCGTATTGTTATTTATTATTACCGCTATATATGCTATTTGTCTCTCCGATCAACCCCACCCGCTCTGGATTCCTCTCTAGTTTCCATTGTTTTATCATGATTTACATTCGAAAGTTTTACTTTTTATAATTATTGTACAGTAATATTCTTCTTATTTCGATTATAATCAGGCGCTCGTTCCGTGTTTTTCTTCTCCATATCGAGGTTATGGTATAATAATTTATTTCAAGATCGAAAGGAATACTTTCGGAATAAAAGCAAATAGCGGTACCAGAGATGAAGATGTAAAATGGCGCTGAGAAAGCGAGCAGGAGAGAGAGATAGAAGAGAGAGAAATACAGGGAGAGAAAAGAGAGAGAGAGAGAAAAGAAAGCGGGAAAGAGACAGAGAGACAAAGAAAGAGACAATCAGAGAGAGAAACAATCATTTCTTATGTCATCTTTTCGTCAGTGACATTTTACTAAATCACATTTGTATTATTCCTTTATCTTTCCTTGATTGTTATATATTTGAATTAATATTTCAGATAGGGTCAAATTCGGTACTACGTTATAATTATAATCAGCTATTTTTATTTAGGAGTACGTGGAAACGAGATCTCATTAAAATTTGCGGAACAGAAATCACTATGAGAGATGAAGATTGAAAACGACATTGAGAAAACAAGAGAGAGAGAGAGAAAGTTGTGCGTATTGTCATTTATTATTATGCTATTTGTCTCTCCGATCAACCCCACCCGCTCTGGATTCCTCTTTAGTTTCCATTTATCATGATTTACGTTCAAAGGTTTTACTTTTTATAATTATTGTACAGTAATATTCTTCTTATTTCGATATCATCAGGCGCTCGTTCTATGTTTTCTTCTTCATATCGAGGTTATGGTATAATAATTTATCTCGAGATCGAATGGAATACTTTCGGAATAAAAGCAAATAGCGGAACGGAAAACAGTGCCAGAGATGAAGATGGAAAATGGCACTGATAAAGCGTGCGAGAGAGAGAGAGAGAACAATAATTTCTCACAATCATCTGTTTGTTTGTGACATTTTGCTTCATCACATCTTCTTGTTCATTCCTTTATCTTGCATGATTGTATATCTTTGAATGATTATTCCAAATAGGGTAAACTTTGGTTCTATGTTATTTGTTTATTAACAATTTTTATTTAGGATTACGTCGGAACGTGATCCCGTTAACATTCTTTGAAAACAGTAACGACAACTGCAAAACAAGAAGACCCCCGAAAAACAGGGTTATTTGAACCCGATATACATGTAGTATACATGGATCATCAATGCTGTATGTCAGCATCCCATTACCTTATTTCCGCTCTTCTATTGTTGGAGTTTATAACCATGACAACGACCTTGACCCTCGTATGGCGCGCCGTTTGACCAATAATTCAGATAAACACTGTTTATCGCCGATAAACAGTGTTTATCGAGAGAAACTGTGTTTATCAGTCGATAAACAGTGTTTATCAGCGATAAACAATGTTCAAGTATCTGATTTATTTGGCAAATGGAGCGCACTCGTAGGCCTACTCGAGATCAGAGCCGTATGCACTACTCCGCACGTTAGTCAGGTGGATTAGTGAAATTACCGTTACTTAATTGCCTGATAAAAGCACCATTTTTGGTACAGGGTTTCCTTAGGACCTACTCAACGATATTAGGCTAGGAGCCCCGGCAAAATTTTAATTTAAGGCTCGGGGCGGGGCGTCTTTTGGAGCTCTAAATAATTGTATAACATTGATTTGTTGTTGTACAAATGCCATTTTTGGTACAGGGCTTCCTTAGGACCTACTGAACGATATTAGGGTAGGAGTCCCCGGCAAGAATATCATATAGGGGTGTGGGGCGGGGGCGTCGCCTCGTAGCCCACAAATAATTTATAATTACGGTAATATAACATTGAGTTTTGTTGTACAAACGCCATTTTTGGTACAGGGCTTCTTTAGGACCTGCTGAATGATGGTAGGGTAGGAGCCCCCGGCATTACTATTCATATATGTGTGATTGGAGGCCCCATGGCATTTGTACAACAAAAACTCAATGGTATATTACCTTATAAATTATTTGTGGACTACGAGGCGATGTGCCCCACCCTTATATGATATTCGTGCCGGGGCTCCTACCCTAATATATTTCAGTAGGTCCTAAGGAAGCCCTGCACCAAAATGGCATTTGTATAACAACAAATCAATGTTATAACATTATTGGGGGCTCCAAAATACGCCCGCCCCACACCCTTAAATTGATTTTTTTTTTTGCCGGGGCTCCTAGCCTAATATCATTTAGTAGGTCCTAAGAAAGCCCTGTACCAAAAAGGTGCTTTTATCCGGCAAGTAACGGTAATTTTACTAAGCCACCTGACTAAGAATCGTTTCAGCGATATTAGTGATTATATTCGCTATGATTGAAAGAGATAGAGAGCATAGCCCGGGTTCAAATTCAGTATTCGTTAAATTATTAAACCCGGTGCTCATGATCATTTATATGCCATGTTATTGTAATGCAACGCTACACACAAATATTACCAGATTGCCGTTTATTGTCTTCAAATATTGTTCAAATAGAATTGTAGAGACGATGAACAAATAAGAATAATAATGCAAGGTCGTTAGTCATGAGAATGTCAACTTCTATCTCTCTCAGCATAATAGTCCAAACAATAGAATGAACCGAGAGGAAGCAAATGAAATTTCTTAACAACGGAAACTTCTCCAATGGAGCCTAACATTAGATTTGTTTTCCCACCCAGGTCGAAAAACCAGTTGAAACCAGTAGGCAACTGGTCAACTGGTACCAGTTCAAACCAGTAGTCAACTGGTACCAGTTCAAACCAGTATATTCAACTGGTTTTTAATATGGAAATTGAGACAACGCTATCTGAGACCAGTTGACAAACCAGTTGAAAAACCAGTAGATTTACCAGTTGATATACCAGTTGATATTTCCAGTTGATTTACCAGTTGAAAACCAGTAGATTTACCAGTTGATTTACCAGTTGAGACCAGTAATCAACAGATATTGTGATAATCAATAATCAATATTATTAACCGTATCAGACATCTGAGCAGGGCGATTTTTAAATTGTATTGCCCTCTAAGTTTAATTGATAAGCCAACAAAACTACGCGCGAAAAACAAATATTGACCGCTCAGAAAAGTCAATGGGATTTTGTGTGTAGTTTGCCGGTCAATATTATTACACAGTAAATCAATGAACAAATATTATTGCCCATTCTGGAAAGTCAATGGAAAAATGCGTGTTAAACTAGTGGGCAATAATGTAAAGCCAACATCCGGGTTTTTGTAATTTTCTTTGCGCATCTATTACGCGTATGAGAACCTGCGCACTTTGCGCGCACTCTATTGTGACGTAATAATCACACCAAGGCACACTGTTTGCAGTGTATCGAAAGTTTTTTTCAAGCACTAGATGAACAGTGCTGTCTGGTTTGACGATGTTTTTGTAACTTTTCATGCTAAGAACCCCTGTGCAGTGTAGGCTACGGTATTTTACATAATTTAAGAGTATAAGAAAGTAAGAGTTTCTTGTTTGCTCTAGATGTCTGATGTGGTTAATAATAGTAATATTGACTGCCTATTTCAGGGCAATACGACACCGAAGGTGAGGGTGATATATGTCGTATTGCCCTGAAGGCAGTCAATATTACTTAATTGGCATCTGGCCACCAACAGGACCATAATATATAAACTCTTGCAATTACCCCATCACAGAGATCATTTGAGGTTGATTACAGTCTACACAGATAAGTTTCATTCCATTTTAGAAATTTGGAACTCGTACCATAGATATATACAAAATTATACATTTTGTTTCCTGGTTAGTAATTATATGTATCAATATATCTATTTTTACGTTTTAAATTAGATGAAAAACATGATCAAACATATATAATATATTTGTCAATGATTGACTAAGAAATTAACAATCACAAAATTAATGTGCATTGTCACATTAGCTTGATATATCATGATAATTATATTTTCTGTGAAAATATGCAAAATAATCATGAATATGCACAAGATACAATGAACTGGTTTTTGAACTGGTAAAGCAACTGGTATTATACTGGTCAACTGGTAAATCAACTGGTAATCATCTACTGGTTTTCAACTGGTAAATCAACTGGTATATCATCTAACAGTTTCAACTGGTAAATCAACTGGTAATCATCTCATGGTTTTCAATTGGTAAATCAACTGGTTTTCAACTGGTAATCATCTACTGGTTTTCAACTGGTAAATCAACTGGTAAATCAACTGGTAATATCAACTGGTCTCAGATGTCAACTGGTATTTCTACTGGTTTTCAACTGGTAAATCAACTGGTAATCATCAACTGGTAAATCAACTGGTAAATCAACTGGTAATATCTACTGGTCTCAGATGTCAACTGGTATTTCTACTGGTTTTCAGCTGGTAAATCAACTGGTAAATCAACTGGTCTGATCAGATGTCAACTGGTATTTCTACTGGTTTTCAACTGGTAAATCAACTGGTAAATCAACTGGTAATCATCAACTGGTAAATCAACTGGTAAATCAACTGGTAATATCTACTGGTCTCAGATGTCAACTGGTATTTCTACTGGTTTTCAACTGGTAAATCAACTGGTAATCATCTACTGGTTTTCAACTGGTAAATCAACTGGTAAATCAACTGGTAATATCAACTGGTCTCAGATGTCAACTGGTATTTCTACTGGTTTCCAAATTGTATCAACTGGTATTAACTGGTACCAGTTGAGACCAGTTGAGACCAGTTCAAACCAGTACATACCAGTTGGAAATCCTTACTGGTTTCAACTGGTATCAACTGGAATTTCGACCTGGGCATTCAAATAGCATTGTAAAGGCGGTGAAAAACAAAGGAATAATACTAATATTCCGTCGTTAATGGTGAGAATGTTCACGTCTATCTCTCTCAGCTAATTACGGCAAACAGTGGGCTAAACCAAGCGCAATCAACGAATTTGTCATGAGTCCTGAAATTTCAATTTGTTACTGCACGTCATAGTAGCATTAAAGAGTAAGAGTTGAAATCTGAAATGGATTTAGCGCCTTTTGGTTGAAAGCGTAAATTTCATATCAATATTTTCATGAAACAATGAATTCTGAGGGAAAATTTAGTGATTTAGATACACATGAGAGAGGTCTATTCAAATCGTGTAAAACATGCAATTTGGTGAAGAGTGGATTTAGCGCCTTTTGGTTGCAAGCTTTTCATTTGCATCTGGCTCGAGTTTTGCTTGGGTATTTGGTACTGGAGGATGAACATGGACAAATTATATGATCGCATTATCTCTTATTAATTCTAGTTCCAATGTTTTCTGACTGTTTTCAAGACAATATCATGTTTGTCGAGCATAGTTCTATGTAGCTTGATGTCTCATGTTATTTTTAGGAAAGCAAATTAAGCAACTATTATTCAATTTTAGCGATAATCGTTCGCCATTGCTACTCTTTAATGCTACTATGACGTGCAGTAACAAATTGAAATTTCAGGACTCATGACAAATTCGTTTAACAGTTGATTGCGCTTGGTTGAGCCCACTGTTTGCCGTAATTAGCTGAGAGAGATAGACGTGAACATTCTCACCATTAACGACGGAATATTAGTATTATTCCTTTGTTTTCACCGCCTTTACAATGCTATTTGAATGGGAAAACAAATCTAATGTTAGGCTCCATTGGAGAAGTTTCCGTTGTTAAGAAATTTCAGTTGCTTCCTCTCGGTTCATTCTATTGTTCGGACTATTAAGCTGAGAGAGATAGAAGTTGACATTCTCATGACTATTAAAACGACCTTGCATTATTATTCTTATTTGTTCATCGTGACATCGTCTCTAAATGCTATTTGAACAATATTTGAAGACAATAAACGGCAATCTGGTACTATTTGTGTGTAGCGTTGCATTACAATAACATGGCATATAATGATCATGAGCACCGGGTTTAATAATTTAACGAATACTGAATTTGAACCCGGGCTATGCTCTCTCTATCTCTTTCAATCATATAGCGAATATAATCACTAATATCGCTGTAATGATTCTTAGTCAGGTGGCTTAGTAAAATTACCGTTACTTGCCGGATAAAAGCACCATTTTTGGTACAGGGTTTCCTTAGGACCTACTAAATGATATTAGGCTAGGAGCCCCGGCAAAAAAAAAAAACATCAATTTAAGGGTGTGGGGCGGGGCGTATTTTGGAGCCCCAATAATGTTATAACATTGCTTTGTTGTTATACAAATGCCATTTTTGGTGCAGGGCTTCCTTAGGACCTACTGAAAGATATTAGGGTAGGAGCCCCCGGCACGAATATCATATAAGGGTGTGGGGCGGGGGCATCGCCTCGTAGTCCACAAATAATTTATAAGGTAATATACCATTGAGTTTTTGTTGTACAAATGCCATGGGGCCTCCAATCACACATATATGAATAGTAATGCCGGGGGCTCCTACCCTACCATCATTCAGCAGGTCTTAAAGAAGCCCTGTACCAAAAATGGCATTTGCACAACAACAAATCAATGTTATAAAATTATTTGGGGCTCCAAAGACGCCCCCCCCACAGCCTTAAATTGAAATTTTGCCGGGGCTCCTAGCCTAATATCGTTGAGTAGGTCCTAAGGAAACCCTGTACCAAAAATGGTGCTTTATCAGGCAATTAAGTAACGGTAATTTCACTAAGCCACCTGACTAACGTGCGGAGTAGTGCATACGGCTCTGATCTCGAGTAGGCCTACGAGTGCGCGCCATTTGCCAAATAAATCAGATACTTGAACATTGTTTATCGGCGATAAACACAGTTTCTCTCGATAAACACTGTTTATCGGCGATAAGCACTGTTTTTCGGCGATAAACACTGTTTATCGACTGATAAACACAGTTTATCGACTGATAAACACAGTTTCTCTCGATAAACAGTGTTTATCTGAATTATTGGTCAAACGGCGCGCCATACCCTCGGCCACGACCATTGTTCCTCTTACGTAACTTAGCTGTAGAGGTGGGCCAGATCTGCGCATGCGCAATGTTCCTGCTCGTCGAAGCCACTGGCCAGGCTTGAACGCACACGCATTGTACGGCCGCTGAACGCACGCACGGCAGCGAACTGGTCGAGTCTTTGATTTTTATTCTCGTTTGTGAGGCGGCTATCGGGCTGAATAATGTCGGAAGGAACGGGTTAATGACAAGCACGATTGAAGACCAATCTAAGACGCGTTCATAGTGACGGCAGACTTCTCTGGGACGTTTAAAATTTTACTGCGATCATTTTAGCTTGATCATCATCACAAGTGCATGTAAACACTGAAGTTTGATTTGGACTCATCGTCTTTGACCACAAATTTCGTCATGATCCCGTCATCAAAATGAAAAATAAATGTCGCATGTAATTTAAAGAATAACCTCAACAACAACATAATACATTTTTGGAGATGCTCGAATAAAGATGAACGATATATACGGTCCAACATGCATTGTCATTAATTACTTAATCAATTAAACTCGATTAAAATTAAAAGTTTTAACTTAAACGAGCAATTAATGATGATGTCGGAAAATCCGATAAGCCAAAAATATGTATGGAATAATATATACAACTCATACTAAATCCACTTACTAAAAGAAATTGGATTATCTGGGCACTTATAGAAGTTATGACCAATTAAACATAGGCATGTTTTTCTTTTAAATTGTAAATGTGTGCGCGCGTGTTGTTATCTTTGACGCCCGCTTATTCCATCAGTATGTGTCAAAATTGACTGAAATTAACAGGGATTGTTCAGGAAAGTATCAGGAATCCAAAACATGCAAAAAAGGGAATTTCTCCGTTCCACGTGCGTTATGCGCGCAAATACGCGCGTACCAACCCGCACGCGCGGAATTTTTTGAAACGCTTAAAGTTGTCTGAAACGTATAGAAAATTACTTGGTTTGGGGTTTCGAGCATTTTTTTTTCCCTAATTTCTTTTTGACGCATGCGTACACGCACGTTCGTAGGGGCAGGCGCATGCATGTGCGTGTGCTAAAATTCTGACCCATGACGTGAGCAAGATTGACGTGACGTGAGCAATCTACTTTCTGCCAAATGAATAAGGTCAAAAATAATAACTGAAATACCCCAGAATTATTACAAAACACTTTCGAGAAATACATCTGGGTCTAAGAGCAATTTCAATACTGCAGAGCTAATAGAAATCATGTTCGGATTATTTCAAAAGCATAAGTAGAAAAAGGCCTTATGTGAATTGGCTGTAAGTTAACTACCAGGAAGTCATTAAAACAAGATATCTTCTTTATAACATTTTAAGTGATAAAAATAGAGGTTATTATTGTCAACACACTCTTTAATTCATGTCAAGTTCATATTGCCTCAGTTATAGATCTATGCCAGTGCACCTTAATATGTTTGTTATAATAATCAATGAATTAACTGTTGTCTTTCAACATGATCGTCTACAAGCTTAAATTCATTTAATGTCAAGAATGGGAAAATACAAAATGTACAGAAACTGGTTAATCTACTGAGTAATGATGACGGTTGCCAATGTCGAATAGGGTACATACCCTATTAATTATTACTATTTACTATTACACTGTATTATCATTATTACTACTACTACTACTACTTCTACTACTACTACTACTACTACTTCTACTAATACTTCTACTATTGTTACTACTACTAATGTTACTACTACAAGTCGTGTGTGTGCACACACACGACTTCGGATAGAGCCAAGATTGTGGCGTGGTATATACGCGGGGATTACCAGTTGACGTGGATTTAGCAATCTTGTACTTTACAGCAAATTGACTGGTATTCAGCACTACAATAACAGTTTAAACATGTTCCACTGCCAGTGATACATGCCAACATTTGACATTCGCGTTGACAATGAGTATTTCGTCTTGCATGTATTTAAGCAGATAGGATAATGATAAACAGAGTTGACTTCCCTTCTAAGTTTGATTAGGTGAAACGGTGTACACGCACATCATAATATAAGGTAAGCGTATCAAACAATATTCCCACACCAATAACCTTATAGTACCGTCCGTACTTGGGGGATATAGGGGTGTTGACAACTAAAGCTTTTCAATCTAATGTTTGATTTTTCGATTTTGGATTGTTATCAAGATTTGATGTAAAGGTAAGTCTCTTTTTCTGTTTCTTTATTTTTATATTCTGCTTGAGTTGTTTGTTTATGTATGTGGCGCTAGTTCAGAATCTTATCCAGACTTCGACCCGTAACTCCGGGGTGGAGATACCCTACTAAAACATACCAAAAATCAACTAAATCTTCATCGATTGTTCAGATAATGGTCATGATTTAAAAATCGTTATGTTTCTTACCTGTTTTTTTTTTGTCAATTTTCTTATCTTTTGAGGAGTATTTTTCTGAAAAATGAACACTTTAGTATATCCCAGCTAGCACAAAAACATTATAAGAACATCATGATAATGTTTGGCTTAACATTTGGGAAATGTTTTGTTCAAATGTTAAAATCATATGAAAATGTATGGTCTTGTGATTATCAAGAAAACATTTTTATAACGTTAGACACCAACATCAATAAAACATAATAAAAATGTTTTTTAACATTAAGCTTAAACATTATAACACTATCAATTTGATATTATCAAAAATGTTGATAAAACATATTAATGATATCTTTCAAATATTAGAAGGAAATGTTATAAAAATGTCAGCCATCTATTTCTAAGACCATACATTTTGATATGATTTTAACATTTCCTAGAAACATTTCAATATTGTTATTCTCAAATGTTTTTAATATGTTATTTTAGAAATGTTAATGAAATGTTATAATGATATCTTATTAATGTTTGAAGTAAATGTTATAAAAATGTCAGCCATCTATTTCTAAGACCATACATTTTGATATCATTTTAACGTTTCATAGAAACATTACAATATTGTTATTCTCAAATGTTTTTAATATGTTATTTTAGAAATGTTAATGAAATGTTGTAATGATATCTTATTAATGTTTGAAGTAATGTTATAAAAATGTCAGCCATCTATTTCTAAGACCATACATTTTGATATCATTTTAACATTTCATAGAAACATTACAATATTGTTATTCTCAAATGTTTTTAATATGTTATTTTAGAAATGTTAATGAAATGTTGTAATGATATCTTATTAATGTTTGAAGTAAATGTTATAAAAATGTCAGCCATCTATTTCTAAGACCATACATTTTGATATCATTTTAACATTTCATAGAAACATTACAATATTGTTATTCTAAAATGTTTTTAATATGTTATTTTAGAAATGTTAATAAAATGTTGTAATGATATCTTATTAATGTTTGAAGTAAATGTTATAAAAATGTCAGCCATCTATTTCTAAGACCATACATTTTGATATCATTTTAACGTTTCATAGAAACATTACAATATTGTTATTCTAAAATGTTTTTAATATGTTATTTTAGAAATGTTAATGAAATGTTGTAATGATATCTTATTAATGTTTGAAGTAAATGTTATAAAAATGTCAGCCATCTATTTCTAAGACCATACATTTTGATATCATTTTAACATTTCATAGAAACATTACAATATTGTTATTCTCAAATGTTTTTAATATGTTATTTTAGAAATGTTAATGAAATGTTGTAATGATATCTTATTAATGTTTGAAGTAAATGTTATAAAAATGTCAGCCATCTATTTCTAAGACCATACATTTTGATATCATTTAAACATTTCATAGAAACATTACAATATTGTTATTCTCAAATGTTTTTAATATGTTATTTTAGAAATGTTAATGAAATGTTGTAATGATATCTTATTAATGTTTGAAGTAAATGTTATAAAAATGTCAGCCATCTATTTTTAAGACCATACATTTTGATATCATTTTAACATTTCATAGAAACATTACAATATTGTTATTCTAAAATGTTTTTAATATGTTATTTTAGAAATGTTAATGAAATGTTGTAATGATATCTTTTAATGTTTGAAGTAAATGTCATAAAAATGTCAGCCATCTATTTCTAAGACCATACATTTTGATATTATTTAAACATTTAATAAAAACATTTGCTCGATGATATCCCCAAATGTTTTTAAAATGTAAATTAAGAAATGTTGACAAGATGTTGTAATGATATCTTACGGATGTTTGAAGGAAATGTTATAAAAATGTCAGCCATCTATTTCTAAGACCATATATTTTGATATCATTTAAACATTTAATAGAAACATTACAATGTTGTTATGCGTAATGTTCTTAAAATGTTACATAGAAATGTTGATCAAATGTGCAAACGGTGCAATACATTCAGAAGCTATCACATTTTTATAACATTTCCGCATTCATACATCTTCCAAATGTATACAAATGTCCTGATTTTTGTGTTTCTCATATTTTCACATAGTCTAAATAAATACATAAAACATAAAGTGAAAAAAGGAGTATAAAAATGCTTCAGTCAAAATTACATCATTAAAATCTTTTAATCATGACAAAATGTTGAAAACAATCTGAGTAATGAACAAGAATCATTTTAAACATGATTTCACTTAAATGACGGAAGTTGGTATCTTTCTATTCTAAGATACATATATACAAGGGAAGATTTACCGTACACAATTATTTCTGTAATCAGTAGAAATAAGTACATGTAGATCCAAATTTTGGGGTTGATTTGTTGTCACACAACAAGTAATGAAATCAAAGTGAAAGTACTTGTGTTCAGCATGCACCAAGGTAATGCCAATTATTTAGTCCCATGTATTAGGAGAGACCGGAGAGAAATGGAACATTTTTCTTCACTTTCAGAAATATTACCAATTGTAACTATGCAAATATTCGGACTAAACCAAGTACATGTATGTTTGTATATTAAAAGACTACACAGTGTATCCCAGAAAACAAAAGAAACTGGATGTCATGGCAACAGTTTTCATGTCATGATAACTAGAAATATCGCAATCTGTATTGCCGCAATGCGAATGTATCCCCGGCAGTGGCAGCGATTTTGTGTCATCCTAATGTTCAAGGAGGGACCCTTCTCCCTCCCTGAAACAAAAGGATGATGTAGAGATCGCCACTATGTGGCTCGAACTATTGTCAAGACTGGAATAGGAGCAGCATCACCAAACCAATATGTGTAGATTAGAGTATAATGCATCTCTGTAGAAAATTTGAAAGAAATCTTTAAGAAATGTGGCAGTTAGAGCGCACAAAAGACCAAAATATGACCTTTGACCCTATAGCAGACGGAACACAGGTGGCAGCATCACCAAACACTAAAGATGTGTAGATTGTACTAAGACACACCTCCATACAACATTTGAAAGTAATCCGTAGTAAATGTGGCATTTACAGCGCATAAAGACATATGACCTTTTACCATATAAAAGACGGAAAAATGAGGGCAGCATTGCTTAAAAGTGTAGATGTAGATTAAAGTACCAAGAAAATTTGAAAGAAATCCGTCATGAAATATGTACCTGCAGAGCGCACACTAGACACCCACCAAAATATGACCTATGACCCTATAAAAGACAAACACTGGAGGCAGCATCAGCAAAATCGTACCAAGATACACCTTCATTCAAAATTGAACAAAATCCCTTGAGAAATGTGGCCTATAGATCGCACACAAAACCATCCACAAAAATATGGGCTTTTACCCTATAGAAGACGGAACAATGGGGGCAGTATCAAAAGTTAGAGGTGTAGATTATACCAAGATACCTATACTAAATTTGAAAGAAATCCATCAAGAAATGCATTTAGAGCACATAAAAGATATATGACTTTGACCATATAAAAGACGGAACAATGAGGGCAGCATCGCCTAAAGTGTAGATGAGCAAGATTGTACCAAGATACATCTCCATACAA
>CP137666.1:46360434-46607934 GCA_037976565.1 Mesocentrotus franciscanus
ACATTTTTCTTCACTTTCAGAAATATTACCAATTGTAACTATGCAAATATTCGACTAAACCAAGTACATGTATGTTTGTATATTAAAAGACTACACAGTGTATCCCAGAAACAAAAGAAACTGGATTTCATGGCAACAGTTTTCATGTCATGATAACTAGAAATATCGCAATCTGTATTGTCGCCGAATGCGAATGTATCCCCCAGTGGCAGCGATTTTGTGTCATCCTATGTTCAAGGAGGACCTCTTCTCCCTCCCTGAAACAAAAGGATGATGTAGAGATCGCCACTAGTGGCTCGAACTATTGTCAAGACTAGAATAGGAGCAGCATCACCAAACCAATATGTGTGTAGATTAGAGTATAATGCATCTCTGTAGAAAATTTGAAAGAAATCTTTTAAGAAATGTGGCAGTTAGAGCACAAAAGACCAAATTATGACCTTTGACCCTATAGCAGACGGAACACAGGTGGCAGCATCACCAAACACTAAAGATGTGTAGATTGTACTAAGACACACCTCCATACAACATTTGAAAGTAATCCGTAAGAAATGTGGCATTTAGAGCGCATAAAAGACATATGACCTTTTACCATATAAAAGACGGAAAAATGAGGGCAGCATTGCCCAAAAGTGTAGATGTGTAGATTGTACCAAGAAAATTTGAAAGAAATCCGTCATGAAATATGTACCTGCAGAGCGCACACTAGACACCCACCAAAATATGACCTATGACCCTATAAAAGACAAAACACTGAGGCAGCATCAGCAAAATTGTACCAAGATACACCTTCATTCAAAATTTGAACAAAATCCCTTGAGAAATGTGGCCTATAGATCGCACACAAACCATCCACAAAAATATGGGCTTTTACCCTATAGAAGACGGAACAATGGGGCAGCATCACCAAAAGTTAGAGGTGTGTAGATTATACCAAGATACACCTCCATACTAAATTTGAAAGAAATCCATCAAGAAATGTGGCATTTAGAGCACATAAAAGACATATGACCTTTGACCATATAAAAGACGGAACAATGAGGGCAGCATCGCCCAAAGTGTAGATGAGTAGATTGTACCAAGATACATCTCCATACAAAATTTGAAAGAAACCTGTCAAGAAATGTGGCATTTAGAGCGCATAAAAGACATATGACCTTTGACCCTATAAAACACGGACACTCGTGGCAGCATCACCAAAAACTATAGGTGCGTAGATTTTACCAACATACACTTCCATACTCAATTTGAAAGAAATCTGTTAAGAAATGATGCAGTTAGACCACACACTAGAGTGCACACAAGATATCTATCAAAATATGACCTTTGACCCTATAAAAGACGGAACACTGGAGGCAGCATCAGCAAAATCTATAGGCTTGTAGATCGTACCAAGATACACCTTTGTTCAAAATTTGAACAAAATCCCTTGAAAAATGTGGCCTATGGAGCCCAAACAAACCATCCACAAAAATATAGGCTTTTACCCTATAGAAGACGGAACAATGGGGGCAGCATCACCAAAAGTTAGAGGTGTGTAGATTATACCAAATACACCTCCATACAAAATTTGAAAGAAATCCGTAGAAATGATGCAGTTAGACTGCACACTAGAGTGCACACAAGACATCTATCAAGATATGACCTTTGACCCTATAAAAGACAGAACACTGAGGCAGCATCACCAAAATCTATAGGCTTCTAGATTATACCAAGATACACCTTTGCTCAAAATTTGAACAAAATCCCATGAGAAATGTGGCCTAAAAAGCGCACACAAACCATCCACAAAAAATATGGCCTTTTACCCTATAGAAGACGGAACACTGAGGGCAGCATCACCAAAAGTTGTAGGTGTGTAGATTATACCAAGATACACCTCCATACAAAATTTGAAAGAAATCCGTCAAGGAATGTGGCAGTTAGAGCGCACACAAGAATATGACGTGGCAGCGGCGGCGTAACGCTGTTGAATCCAAAACCCCACCGGCATACTGCCGGGGATACAATAATTTCCGCAATGAGATGTATATGTGAAAAGCTCCGCTTCTTATTTGATGCATAATTTATTATTCATATTTCATGCATGATTAAATTACAAAATAGAAAGTGGTGGTACCAAAATTTCATTTGCACAAACAAATTGTAACTTTGAGTTAATTTGTAGGGTAGTAAAGATATTTATTTTGGATAAAGAAACACATCACATAAAAATTCATAATTTTCTTTTATATGACACTTCATGCATATAAAATGAATGACGTATGCTCGAGAAGAAGTAAAATGAAATGATGCTTGATTTCTCCCAAATAAGTAGCCATGCAGCTTTCCTAATCTAGCAGCTGACAATGGACCTAATGCTTGAGTGAATTTACACATAACAAAACAGTGTTTAAGTAGCCCTGTTCAGGGGCTCTTTTAATGCTGTATTGGGAAGGATGTGAACAGAAAGTTTGTGTGAATTCACTTAAGCATTAGATCCAATGTCAGCTGCTAAATCAGGAAAGCTGAAATGGCTTCTTACTCATTTGTCAGAAATCTAGCATATTACGTTATATGCATCAAATAAAAGTAGAGAAGTAGAGCATTTCATACATGTATATCTCATAAAGGAAATTATTATTATGACAGAAAATTTCTGCCCTGAAATCTGGTTTCCTTTTTCTGGGATGCACTGTAGATACATAGGTAAATATTGCAGTTATAGATTGAATTCCCACAGCTTGACTTTTCATGTAATCATAAATTTTGCAAACCCTTAGATGGGGGTAATTGGGACACCTCGGGTAAACTGGGACACCCATAAGCGTACATTCAATCACAGAAAACAATACCGATATCGCTCATTGCATTATTAATGTCCCAGTTTACCCCAGATATAAAAAAAATTGAAATTGATGGCCATACTATTAATTCTAGCTTGCCATCAAGAAATCTTGTATTAAATCATTTAATCACCTCAGAGGATAATCACTATCACAAGGGGTATCCACTTGGTTGGGAGATTCCATGACATTTGCTCTGGGGACAATTGCTCCAATGGAAAATCTGCATACTAAGCCAAACATAAACTCTAAACCCAAACCTAACACTAACCTTAATCCTTACCTTCCCATTATTCTGAACCAAAACCCTATCACAACCCTAACCCTATATCTTTGGAGAAAATAAGACAAGCAATTGTCGCAGGAGCAAATGTCAGATCCCCAGTTGGGAACCGCATAATAAAAATCTGAATAAATGTTTAAAAATCAGTAATAAAATTAGTGAAAATAAGTTGCTTATCCTATACTTGTGTGCAATAGTTTACAGTGGTTGTTGGCATATTTTTCAAAGGCATTGGGTGAAGCCTTTTGCCTGATGTAAATGAATTTATCATTGTCTTCTTATTTTTAGAGTGTCCCACTTAACCCCCAGTCTCCCCTACACATGTTATATTATTATTATCATGGGTTAACAACATGAGGGACCGCTTTTAATGAGGTACCGCTGATAGCCTGATAAAAAGTCAGCAGTCCTGAAGATCTTGTAGGCCCTATAAACTATATAACAAGCATACCGGTACATATTTTATGTACATATAAAAATAATTGCATATAAAGAGCCTAAGTACTACATCACATTTTCCATCAACATGTATATACCATCTTAACAGTAAAATGTTGATGGCTAATAATAATAACAATAATAATAATACTATGTTGCGTTGAACCCTATATAGCCAGGGTCATTTTAAAACAAAATGATTTACAAATGTTGCTGGGGCTTCTACGCCCCTATGATCTTGGGTGATCGCCGCAAAATTGGCATGCATGTCAAGTGAAGTGTATAGAATACTATGGTAATTTCAATTTCTTGAAAAATACACTCATTTGCACATTTATGGTAATTCATGCACTTAAGGTCATAAAATTCACATTTTTACCCCTAAACCGCATATTCTTCATATTCAAACATTCATTTTCACTACATATATCTATTTGGAATAATAATACAACAAAATTTGGAAGAGCCAGGTTATTACTCATGTATCTATTGTTTTGATAATTTCTTATGTATTTCTTTGTTTTTATAACTTATGTATTGTATTGTATTGTTTTTGTGGTTTTATTTCATTTCTAACTATAATTCAATTATTTTGACCCCAAAACAAACACTAAACTATGAACAAGACCAAATAACCAATGTTTTATCTCTTTTATATATTTTGTACACAAATCACGAAAATGAGCAATTTTTCGGGCTGACATGCAAAGACAAAAGGTCACGTGACTTTGTAACGGTAGGTCTGATTTTTCGAAAAATTTGTTTCAAAAGATGCGCAAGACCCAGAAAGAAAAAAGGTCCTAAAATTTCAGCGCAAGATTTTTGGCCTTAAAAATTATCACAAAAATGTAGAGGGGGCTTCTAAAGCCCCCCCCAGGCTATCATATTGCAAAGTATGAAAGTAATCAAACGTTTGGTCTATTTTTTCCACAGCTTAATAACTACAAAACAGTAATCAATAAGTACATTTCTAATCATACTAAGAATGGTCAAGTTGAGTTAATTAAAGTACTTTTCTAGCTGAGGGCGTCAGTGCAATATAGAAGTGTGTCCAAGTGTGTCTTTTGATAATCTTTTGGAAATTTTGGAAAACGACATAAAGTTTCAAACAATTACCAAAGAAAAAATCAATGCTTTTTTTAAAGCAATGTAGTGCTAACCAACAAGAAACAGTGTAAAAAGTGTTAAGCAATGTTAAGTAGTTACTCAAATTTAAATTTACTCTGAGTGAAATACACTGCCCTCCAAAAGTTTGGGGTCACCTGTAATATGAACGGTTTTTCACACTCACCAACATTTTATTTATCATCGCACTTGTGGTACTGCAATAATTTACTACCAAGCTGAAGAAAAACATCAGCCTTCAAGCTGTCACCAGATTAACCGTTGTAAAAAGTTTCAGGAAGCCTCATCAATTCCTCCCCCGTATGAAATATGCGATTGCCTTTGTTAATGCACGAGTGCTTCCTGAAACAGTTTATAATGGTTACACTGGCGCCAAGTTCAAGGCTGATGTTTACTCTTCACTTTGGTACTTAATTATTGCAGTGCCACAAGTGTGATGATAAATAAAATTTGGGTGAAATCAGATCTGATTACAGGTACCCAATATTTTGGAGGGTAGCATATATACATGGAAACCTGATGAATCTCTGTCTACTACAAGCTACCCATATGTTTTTATCTAAAATGGAAATCATTTGAAAAAATTATCACCTTCAAAAATTTAAATGAATACAGTGCTATCCTCCAATAATCAAAATGTATTAATTAATAAAATTCATATTTTCGCATCGAACTCCCTTTTAGACAAAATTAATAAATTTACATATCTTGAAAGTCAGATCCATTGTGTCCCTTGCAGAATGGAATTCATTTTGTTGACGAATTATGCACTTTTCTTTACCAAACCATATCTGTCATGGGCGCCTCCAGAATGGAATGTATGGGTTAGCACATTTTTCATGCTGAACACAACAAAACATTAACCCCTTAATCCAAATTGCGTAACTTTTAACGAAAAGGTATTGAGCAAAACAACTTGGCAGGAGTGTTCCTATACTTATTGACTACGGTAACTTTTCTGTGAAGATGTGATTGATCCACCGAGTCATGCATGAGTGAGCAAACATTAAAGGTACTATGTCCCATTTGCAGGCCAAAAAATGAAAAAGTTAAATTCCAACAGCATTTGAAAGACAATACTAATTTAGAACTTCCCTAAAAAAAGGGGGGCTTGAAAATGTCTTTAAGTGGGAAAATATCGACTATTAGTTGTCGAATCGACTTAGGAACTATAGAGCCAGTAAGTAATAGTCTGATTTTTCAGACCATTGTACCGATTGGTCGTACATTTTATGCTGCGCAAAGATTCAATCAGTTTAATTTTGGCCATTACAAGAAGTGGGTTATTGATGTAAATGCTCATGTACCCTTTACAGCTCATTTTATGTATGTTATTACCAAAGATGAAAAAAGCCAGTCAGTCACCAATAGTGTCGGGTTTCCTTACATAATTTGAATATTAGGACACTGCTAACTTTAAATTTCACAGATAGGACATACATGACATATTCATAATTCCTGCAAAGTTCTACAGAATTTGATGTTGGCTGCAAAAGGGACATAGTATCTTTAAAGGGAAAATTATCACTGTCACTTTTGAAAAGTCATAAGGATCATTTTGGGGATTATGTGAAACAAGATTTTAGTAAATTTGGTTTCTGGTGCATGTTTTTGTGTTGTTGTTGTTTATCATCCATTGCTTGACCCCCTAACACCTACCCCAACACTTTTTCATTTATTGTCGGGTGAGCACAATTTTTAATAAAATCAACCCTTTTGAAATTGCAAAATTTATTCCACTTATTGAAAAAAAGAAGAAGAAGATATTTCTACCAAAATGTATCATCACATGTTGTGTGAACACAAGAGGTTGTCATATGTGTCTTGGTTGGGTGAGCACACTTTAAAAATCGCGTAAGAAATGCTAAAATGTACTTTCAAAACTGCATAAAACATAACCATTGTGACTTTTGAAAAGTTACAAATTTGCCTTTGTTTGATCACTCATGCATTACCCAATGGAGCAATTTTATTTTCTGAGAAAAGTTAGTCAATAAGTATAGGAACACTCCTGCCAAGTTATTTTGCTCAAAACATTTTCTTTAAAAAGCTACGCCATTTTCATTAAGGGGGAGTTAATTTTGTTGTTGTGTTCAGATAATTGCTTGTTTTCAGGGGAAAAATGATTTATTCATTTGCCTATTAATCAGTCGATTTCCGTTTTTTAATTGTAAAAGATGTAGAACACTCAAAAAGATGATGAAAATGGATGTAACTCATTTTTGAGAAAAGTGTGGGTTAACACTATATTGCACATTGAACCCTCTTCCCCCTCTCAATTCCATGTCAAACTTTCTGTGGGATAAAAAAAACACACACACACGCAGGTAGCATATCCAAAGTACTGATGCACTCCGAGTCCAAGTCCAAGTCTGGAAGTGCTTTATCTGCAGACTTCTGCCCATGTCTCTGAGAAATGAAAAAGAAAAAAGAAAAAAGAGAGTAATATCACAGTTTTTTTGTCCGACTGAACACATTTTAAACATTAAACATTCATTATAGACCTGTACATGTAGTTTATTTTATTAGTTGAAACAGATGGGAACGTAGTCCAGCACTACATCACATTGACATTATAGCTTCAGCCAATTTGAAGTGCCCATACATATAGTAATTAAAACTTTTAAATTTTCATAACTTTCTTATATTTAGTCCGATTTAATTGAAACTTCATCAGTTTGCTTCTCTGATTTTTCTGCTTTCATTTAGAGTAGTTGTCTATTTGGGTTGGATATCCCTTTAAGTATTTACAGCCTGTCTACATACATGTAGGTCTACACATATACATGTAGGTCAGGCATTTCAGTTTGAGTAAAATAAGTCAACAGTTTTTAGTTGCTCCAAGGAGCTCCTTGGTTGCTCTGATATCACTACTTTCAATGAAAATAACCTTCTACACAGGAACCCCCCACCAGAATTAATCTGCCCCTATATTTTGTGTATTTACAAGGCATGTACTAGCATTTAACACCCAGAGAGGAAGATGTAAGGAGTTTAGCATGGACATGGGGTCATGAGGTTAAGCCTCTGGCCAAATACCAGTGCCCTCCACAAGGCCACTCCCCAGCCACTGTATGGATACATGGACATCACTGAAAATACAGTATGCTTTCACTACAGTGGAGCCTAAACTAACTCCACTAATGTATGAAAAGGGGAAGTGTGGTTGTCATGAATGACTTAAGGAACTTACAGGCCAAGTCCACCTCAACATCAAGTCTGGAAGTGCTTTTTTGCAGACTTCTGCCCATGTCTCTGAGAAATGAAAAAGAAAAAGAAAAAAAAGAGAGTAATATCACAGTTTTTTTGTCCGACTGAACACATTTTAAACATTAAACATTCATTATAGACCTGTACATGTAGTTTATTTTATTAGTTGAAACAGATGGGAACGTAGTCCGGCACTACATCACATTGACATTACCGCTTCAGCCAATTTGAAGTGCCCATACGTATAGTAATTAAAACTTTTAAATTTTTATAACTTTCTTATATTTAGTCCGATTTAATTGAAACTTTCATCAGTTTGCTTCTCTGATTTTTCTGCTTTCATTTAGAGTAGTTGTCTATTTGGGTTGGATATCCCTTTAAGTATTTACAGCCTGTCTACATACATGTAGGTCTACACATGTACATGTAGGTCAGGCATTTCAGTTTGAGTAAAATAAGTCACTTTTTACAGTTTTTAGTTGCTCCAAGGAGCTCCTTGGTTGCTCTGATATCACTACTTTCAATGAAAATAACCTTCTACACAGGGAACCCCCCCCCCCACCCTCACTGGAATTAATCTGCCCCTGTATTTGTGTATTTACAAGGCATGTACTAGCATTTAACACCCAGAGAGGAAGATGTAAGGAGTTTAGCATGGACATGGGGTCATGAGGTTAAGCCTCTGGCCAAATACCAGTGCCCTCCACAAGGCCACTCCCCAGCCACTGTATAGATACATGGACATCACTGAAAATACAGTATACATTGTACTTACATGTACACTACAGTGGAGCCTTAACTAACTCCACTAATGTATGAAAAGGGGAAGTGTGGTTGTCATGAATGACCTAAGGAACTTACAGGCCATGTCCACCTCAACATCAAGTCTGGAAGTGCTTTATTTGCAGACTTCTGCCCATGTCTCTGAGAAATGAAAAAAGAAAAAAGAAAAAAGAAAAAAGAAAGTAATATCACAATTTTTGGTCCAACTGAACACATTTTAAACATTAAACATTCATTATACTTTTATAGACCTGTACATGTAGTTTATTTTATAAGTTGAAACAGATGGGAACGTAGTCCGGCACTACATCACATTGACATTACTGCTTCAGCCAATTTGAAGTGCCCATACATGTACGTATAGTAAATTAGCAATTACAACTTTTAAATTTTCATAACTTTCTTATATTTAGTCAGATTTAATTGAAACTTTCATCAGTTTGCTTCTCTGATTTTTCTGCTTTTATTTAGAGTAGTTGTCTATTTGGGTTGGATATCCCTTTAAAGGGACTTGGTAACATTGTTCAGATGAGCGAAAAATGGTGCTAAGGTAGTGACTTCAATGCTAGATGTACAATCAAAGATAATCTGAAAGTTTGAGTGAAAACAGACCATTATAAATGATAAAAATTTGGAAAAACTGATCTGATCGAATCCTTAATTCTCCCAACTATACTATTACAATTAAATTACATTTTAGGTGAATGTAATTCGTCATACTTAAAGCAATGAATTGGCTCTATATACCATTCCAGACAAAAAAGATTTTGAAAAGCCTGTACATGTTATGTCTTATTTTCATGGAAAACCGGTTGGGAAAATTTACTGTTAGAGGGTGTCGCACAGTGACGCCTTCAAAGAAAACCATAAATATCTTTGTGGTTTGAGAATTTTTCAGGATTTATTGCATGTTAGAGGGTTAGTACAGTAAAGGAATATAATAGTAACATTTCATACAAAAATTACGCAGTTTTTTCATCAACATTCAACAATGTTACCGAGTCACTTTAAGTATTTACAGCCTGTCTACATACATGTAGGTCTACCCATGTACATGAAGGTCAGGCATATCAGTTTGAGTAAAATAAGTCACTTTTTACAGTTTTTAGTTGCTCCAAGGAGCTCCTTGGTTGCTCTGATATCACTACTTTCAATGTATATAACCTACTACACAGGAACCCCCCACCGAATTAATCTGCCCCTGTATTTGTGTATTTACAAGGCATGTACTAGCATTTAACACCCAGAGAGGAAGATGTAAGGAGTTTAGCATGGACATGGGGTCATGAGGTTAAGCCTCTGGCCAAATACCAGTGCCCTCCACAAGGCCACTCCCCAGCCACTGTATAGATACATGGACATCACTGAAAATACAGTATACATTGTACTTACATGTACACTACAGTGGAGCCTTAACTAACTCCACTAATGTATGAAAAGGGGAAGTGTGGTTGTCATGAATGACCTAAGGAACTTACAGGCCATGTCCACCTCAACATCAAGTCTGGAAGTGCTTTATTTGCAGACTTCTGCCCATGTCTCTGAGAAATGAAAAAGAAAAAGAAAAAAGAAAAAAGAAAAAAAGAAGAGTAATATCACAATTTTTTGGTCCAACTGAACACATTTTAAACATTAAACATTCATTATACTTTTATAGACCTGTACATGTAGTTTATTTTATAAGTTGAAAGAGATGGGAACGTAGTCCGGCACTACATCACATTGACATTACTGCTTCAGCCAATTTGAAGTGCCCATACATGTACGTATAGTAAATTAGCAATTACAACTTTTAAATTTTCATAACTTTCTTATATTTAGTCAGATTTAATTGAAACTTTCATCAGTTTGCTTCTCTGATTTTTCTATGTCCCTTTTGCAGCGAACATCAAATTCTGTAGAACTTTGCAGGAATTATGAATGTCATGTATGTCCTATCTGTGAAATTTAAACGTTAGCAGTGTCCTAATATTCAAATTATGCAAGGAAACCCGTTTACTTGCTAGACTTCACTGTCAGACACTATTGAGTGACTGACTGACTTTTTTCATCTTTGGTAATAACATACATAAAATGAGCTATAAAGTGTACATGAGCATTTGTCTACATCAGTAACCCACTTCTTGTAATGGCCAAAAGTAAACTGATTGCATCTTTGCGCAGCATAAAACGTACAACCATTCGGTACAATGGTCTGAAAAATCAGACTATTACTTAATGGCTCTATAGCTCCTAAGTCGATTCGACAACTAATAGTCGTTATTTTCCCACTTTAAGACATTTTCAAGCCCCCTTTTTTTAGGGAAGTTCTAAATTAGTATTGTCTTTCAAATGCTGTTGGAATTTAACCTTTTCATTTTTTTGGCCTGCAAATGGGACATAGTACCTTTAAAGGGACTTGGTAACATTGTTCAGATGAGCGAAAAATGGTGCTAAGGTAGTGACTTCAATGCTAGATGTACAATCAAAGATAATCTGAAAGTTTGAGTGAAAACAGACCATTATAAATGATAACAATTTGGAAAAACTGATCTGATCGAATCCTTAATTCTCCCAACTATACTATTACAATTAAATTACATTTTAGGTGAATGTAATTCGTCATACTTAAAGCAATGAATTGGCTCTATATACCATTCCAGACAAAAAAAGATTTTGAAAAGCCTGTACATGTTATGTCTTATTTTCATGGAAAACTGGTTGGGAAAATTTACTGTTAGAGGGTGTCGCACAGTGACGCCTTCAAAGAAAACCATAAATATCTTTGTGGTTTGAGAATTTTTTCAGGATTTATTGCATGTTAGAGGGTTAGTACAGTAGAAGGAATATAATAGTAACATTTCATACAAAAATTACGCAGTTTTTTCATCAACATTCAACAATGTTACCGAGTCACTTTAAGTATTTACAGCCTGTCTACATACATGTAGGTCTACCCATGTACATGAAGGTCAGGCATATCAGTTTGAGTAAAATAAGTCACTTTTTACAGTTTTTAGTTGCTCCAAGGAGCTCCTTGGTTGCTCTGATATCACTACTTTCAATGTATATAACCTACTACACAGGAACCCCCCACCGAATTAATCTGCCCCTGTATTTGTGTATTTACAAGGCATGTACTAGCATTTAACACCCAGAGAGGAAGATGTAAGGAGTTTAGCATGGACATGGGGTCATGAGGTTAAGCCTCTGGCCAAATACCAGTGCCCTCCACAAGGCCACTCCCCAGCCACTGTATAGATACATGGACATCACTGAAAATACAGTACCGGTATGCTTTCACTACATTGGAGCCTAAACTAACTCCACTAATGTATAAAAAGGGGAAGTGTGGTTGTCATGAATGACCTAAGAAACTTACAGGCCAAGTCCACCTCAACATCAAGTCTGGAAGTGCTTTATTTGCAGACTTCTGCCCATGTCTCTGAGAAATGAAAAAAGAAAAAGAAAAAGAAAAAGAAAAAAAGAGGGTAATATCACAATTTTTTGGTCCGACTGAACACATTTTAAACATTAAACATTCATTATACTTTTATAGACCTGTACATGTAGTTTATTTTATAAGTTGAAACAGATGGGAACGTAGTCCGGCACTACATCACATTGACATTACTGCTTCAGCCAATTTGAAGTGCCCATACATGTACGTATAGTAAATTAGCAATTACAACTTTTAAATTTTCATAACTTTCTTATATTTAGTCAGATTTAATTGAAACTTTCATCAGTTTGCTTCTCTGATTTTTCTGCTTTCATTTAGAGTAGTTGTCTATTTGGGTTGGATACCCCTTTAAAGGGACTTGGTAACATTGTTCAGATGAGAGAAAATGGTGCTAAGGTAGTGACTTCAATGCTAGATGTACAATCAAAGATAATCTGAAAGTTTGAGTGAAAACTAATAACAGACCATTATTAATGATAAAAATTTGGAAAAACTGATCTGATTGATTCCTTAATTCTCCCAACTATACTATTACAATTAAATTACATTTTAGGTGAATGTAATTCGTCATACTTAAAGCAATGAATTGGCTCTATATACCATTCCAGACAAAAAAAGATTTTGAAAAGCCTGTACATGTTATGTCTTATTTTCATTGAAAACCGGTTGGGAAAATTTCAAAAATGGTTGGGAGAATTTACTGTTAGAGGGTGTCGCACAGTGACGCCTTCAAAGAAAACCATAAATATCTTTGTGGTTTGAGATTTTTTTCAGGATTTATTGCATGTTAGAGGGTTAGTACAGTAGAAGGAATATAATAGTAACATTTCATACAAAATTACGCAGTTTTTCATCAACATTCAACAATGTTACCGAGTCACTTTAAGTATTTACAGCCTGTCTACATAGATGTAGGTCTACACATGTACATGTAGGTCAGGCATATCAGTTTGAGTAAAATAAGTCACTTTTTACAGTTTTTAGTTGCTCCAGGAGCTCCTTGGTTGCTCTGATATCACTACTTTCAATGAAAATAACCTTCTACACAGGAACCCCCTCACTGGAATTAAGCTGCCCCTACATTTGTGTATTTACAAGGCATGTACTAGCATTTAACACCCAGAGAGGAAGATGTAAGGAGTTTAGCATGGACATGGGGTCATGAGGTTAAGCCTCTGGCCAAATACCAGTGCCCTCCACAAGGCCACTCCCCAGCCACTGTATAGATACATGGACATCACTGAAAATACAGTATACATTGTACTTACACTACAGTGGAGCCTTAACTAACTCCACTAATGTATGAAAAGGGGAAGTGTGGTTGTCATGAATGACCTAAGGAACTTACAGGCCAAGTCCACCTCAACATCAAGTTGATTTGAATTATAAATAAAATCAAACAAGCATAACACTAACAATTTCATCAAATTGATCAAAATATGATGTAAAATAAGAAAGTTATGGCATTTTAAAGTTATACATACATGTATTGTACATACATGTAGTTTCACAAAACAGTGATTTATATATATGCATAACACGGTCGGTATGCACAAGCGTGAGCCTATGGGTGCATTTATCGTGTATTGCCACTAGATATGTACATATCGAACCCCACTATACGAACGTGATTTTCGGGATGTCGCGTTTATTGTCTCTTCATGATTCAAAATAAAGGCCTTATATCTGCGCAGCTGCTTTGCGCCGTTTGACCCGGGAAGCAGATTAGCCTGGGAAGGTCCATAGAGCTATATGGGAAGGTCCGATTTGTATGTGGGGTTCAAAACAGCTTTGCGTTTATCGTGTCTCAGAAACGTGATTCTGGCTGTATGTCACATTCAAAACGCACTTTTTCGGCGTACAATATGCCCATATCTAAAAATGGAAATTTGAAAAAGGCTTTGCGTTTATCGCCTTAAAAATTTGCCTGAAAGACGCTTGAAAACGCTGATTCTAGGCAAAAATTTGTGTCGATAAATGCAACCTATGATGTCACACACCCACTACAAAATGTCAAATATTCAAATTTTTGGCTCCAATAATGTAAACATAGTTTTTCTCCTCATGGAACATGTAAAATCATCATGATTGTAACTTATTGTGATTCAATTGAGAACTTCTTTATAAAAATTGAAATATTTGTAATTTCATATGATAAAATACATATACAGCACATGTGGAATAGTGGGTATATGACATCATCGGCTCCTCATTTGCAAACCGACCACGTTATGCATAAAACTGTAAAACTTAAAAATGCTGTAATTTTCTTATTTTATATGTTATTTTGATGAAATTTTCAGTGTTATGCTTGTTTGATTTTCTCTATAGATCTATTCAAATTAGCTTGATGTTAGGGTGCACTTGGCCTTTAAGATAGGTCTATAAAAAAGAGCCATACTTAAAGTAAAGTTCTGTGCTCATTTTCCATTCCAGCTTCAATTCTTTTTCTTATTCATGATTATTATATGTACATGTACATGAATTCTTCACTACACACTATTTGATTAGCAATGCAATAGATGCTGTTATGACTACCCCTGGTGTGTCATTCATCTTAAATATTTGATCCCATTTCTTGATGGTATCAGAATTCTTAAAGCCCAATTCCAGTTATGGTAAGCCCCCCAAATTGCATTTTGTTGAGTTCCTTGTTTTCAGCATGTCAGTAGCGTGAAAAAGCTAAACCAAGATACTGTGAATTTTTTCCTCCTAAAGTTTAATATTTAAAAATGAGAGGCAAATATAGGTGATTCCTTGTCCTAAATTTATCCATGTTGTATATCGTCGATTCAACATGGCGAAGAGAAAGTTTGCATGTGCGGTAGCGGCGCAGCACAGCAAATATGAATATTCATGCTGAACGTGCGCTTGAACGGCAGCTGTCAGTCCTCACCGCTCCCGATTTCCGTGGTTTTTACCAGAATTTTTGTTTGACCCAGGTGATTAAATGTGTGTCAAACTGACTGGGATATGTTTGTGCTCTTACTAGAGAACTTTTAAGGAATATTTTTCTGGAGAAACACATTTACTGGCAAATTGTGTTTTTTAGTCATTGTGCGACAACTGTACATTACGCCATTTTAACCCCGTACTTTTCATGCTGAATGACTATAAATCTGAATAGAACCATTCTTCTGGACAAAGAAGGGAGACTGGGGTCAAAGAGTTTGGACATAGTACAATGACCATCGAGTCCGACAATGGCTATGTTCAAGGTATGTGCAAGTCTACTCGTATGCGTTGTGTATGTTTCTCTATGGATTAATGCTGATGGACAAAATGGCCTCCTTCACAATATTGAACCGAAACTCGGCAAGTATTTCTCCGCAGAGGCTTCTTAAAAGCACCGATACGATATTACCCTCATGTGCCACTTTTCTCTCTCACTCATATGCTGTGGAGATGTCAAATTAAACCCGGGCGTGAAAACGCACGTACATATGGTTCCGACAGTCGCCATGTGTACCATACCCTCATTCAGCATTACTGTAGTTCGGAACAACTTACTACCATTGGATTATCATCGAATGTAAATGTGACCCTTTCACTTCCTGTATTTGACAATATAAAGCTACATGTACTTGGCATTCAAAGAAGCGAAACCCATAGGCCTACCCATCGTGGATGTCGAACTGGTAAGCACAAACAAAAACATTACCGCAATACCATCCCCACGATCATCAACCAGGATGAGAGAAGACCCCTTATACCAACCCCGGGAGTCAAACGCCAAAACCTTATCAAAATCCGAACTGTTCCAACCAGGAAACACAATATTCCACATCTCCCCACCGTGTTTCTATGCAATCCCGCTCAGCGAATTATAAGTTTGACGAACTATGTACAGTTAATGTTATCCTAGAAAATGATGCTGATATTTGTGGAATTACCGAGACGTGGTATAAGCATGACCTACCGGCTCAACTGGTTTCCATACCAGGATATGCGCTGGTAACTAAATCGAGAGTCAATCGCATTGGTGGTGGCATAGCCCTGTATGCGAAACATGATATTTACCCGCCCAACCCAGCAATGTTTCGTTCCCGATGACCTCGGTTACATGGATACAAGTTCGACCAACTCGTCTTCTGCGATCTATCTCGTGCTTATTCTGCGCCGTGATATATTATCCGCACCCAGATAACGCAGTCGCAGAACGGTTGATGGTCTGATGGACCACATTCAATCAACCCTGGGCCTTCTCACTACAAGTCACCCAAATGCAGGATTTATCGTTATGGGTGATTTTAATCAACTCAACGTTACCCTCTTCTGTATGACCAGCGGTGCAAACAAATCGTGCACCAGCCAACAAGGGGCACACGACACTGCACAAAATCATTTCTAACATTAGTCAGTTTTATGACAACGTTAACATTTTGTCACTGATTTGACAATCTGACCATGCAACATTACTCTGGCAGCCGAAACATTACAGAGCAATGCCAAATTTGACAAAAACACGCACAAACCGTCTGGTGCCTGCCAGTGCAATCTGTTCTTTCGGTAGATGGGCGAGCTCACGTGATTGGAGAGAATTTATTGAGCCACATGACGTCAATGCGCAGTGTCAAGCCTTCTATAAAACCCTCTATGCTGCCATCAACGTCCACTTCCCAACTCGTAAAATGAAATTACACCAAACAGATAAACCATTTATAACTGGTAAAATAAAATATCTAATTCACAAACGGCAGCGTGTATATGACCAACATAATAATAATGCTGATTGGAAACGTCTACGTAATAAAATCAAACAAATGATTAACAAAGCATCATCGAATATTACCCAAGGCGTGTACAGCGAGTCAGCGACTGAAAAGACCAACCCTGTCGCCTGGTACCGGAGATTCGTGATGACAGGTAGAAAGCGGACCAGCGTCCCATTGCCATTACCTTGGTTAGATTCAGAGGACAAGGAGATTGCTAACGCAATTAATGAGCACTTCATTTCAATTTCATGAGACTTAGACCCACTAAACACTTCCAGCCTACCTGCCTTTTTCGCCCAAACCAAGTCCAACAGTCCACCCTTGGGAGGTACAGAAGGCACTGGCCAAAGTTAAGCGAAATACAGCGTGTGGCCCGGATCGCATTCCTCTCGTATCATACGAGAATTCTAGTATGAACTTGCTACCCCTCACTTACGTGATCAACTCATCTTTTCAACAAAACGTAGTTCCTGCTGAATGGAAAAGAGCAATTGTAGTGCCCATCCCCAAGTCGGACCCACCATCCATTGAGAAGCTCCGCCTGTATCACTCACAGATCATTTTGCCAAAATTACAGAAGGTTTCACGCAAAATGGGTAATTAACGACATAGAACCCAATTTGGATCAGATGCAGTTTGGAAACCAAAAAACATGTCAACGTCACACTGAATTATTAACATTCTACACAAAGTGTTTGTTAATTCAGACAAACCAAAATCCTTATCAACAATAGTTGACAGACTTTTCTAAAGCCTTCGACTGAATCGACCATACTATCGCCATAACAAAACTCATCAGCTTAGGAGTTCGCCCCTGCATTGTGCCATGGATCATGAGTTTCTTGCAATCCCGTCAACAATTTACCCGTTACAGATCGGTTCTATCTGAATGGTCGATGTTGCAGGCTGGAGTACCACAGGGAACTCGCTTAGGGCCCATTGTCTTTCTAGCCATGATTAATGACGCAGCGCCACCGACCGGCATCAACGCCTACAGATACGCGACGACATGACGCCGTTGAATGTCGTATCGAGATGAACCATCCAGCATACAGAGTGCCGCACAGACCTCGCCACATGGTCAGAGGCCAACCACATGAAACTGAACGCCACCAAATGTTTCGCAATGGAAGTCAATTTCACACGAAATCCTACCATCCCACCCGCAATTTGCATCGATGGCCAAGAATTACTAACTGTCAATATTATAAAGCTTCTCGGCATTCTGATCCAAAGTGACCTGAAATGGGAATCAAATGTTACCAATATCATCAAAAGAGCAAACGGAAAACTTCACATGCTATGTATCTTATAAAGGCACTGCCTTCCAGGTCGCGATTTGTTAACCATACATGTATATGATGGATATGTTTGGCCCATTCTCGAATATGGAACACCGGTTTGGAATAGCGGCATCACCAAGAAACAATGCAAAGCTTAGAAAAAATCCAAAAGCGAGCCCTCCGCATCATCATTGGTGCTCGGTATACAACTTACCAGAACGCTCTTACATGTACCTGCTTTGATATGCAATCACTTGAGCAACGGAGACTTTCGCTGTGCACATCTTTCATTGGAAAATGTATTTCCAGTAACCAGTTAAAAAACGTCTTACCACAGATTACTCAAAAAAAGAGTTCTTAGACATTCTATGAAACTACCTGAACTACGTGTACGTTGCCGATCAAACAGAGTGAAAAATAACCCCATACCATCACTTATACGTACCCACAATTCTAGTTAACACGAAAACGGATGTTTTTTAATATTACCAATATCATAGTTATGATGTACAGTGTAAACTCTATAAGTGCAATACTTGAATGCAAACTATGGTTTCAATTTAAAATGATACACACAATGTAATGAAATCAAGTTTTTATGTGGATTATTTTATACATATATATTTTTTATATACACACCTGTATATACTTTTAAAATATTTATACTGGGGTCTAATCTTTGTATTATAAAAGAAACACTACATCTTCTGTATCAAGTTAAAAATCTTTGACCATTTATTTTTAATTGTTTAAATGACTGAAATTATCTTCCATGGCCAATGTCACAGTTGTCTCCTCTTCCTCTTCCTCTACCACTTCTACTTTTCCACCTCCTTCTTCATCTCGCCTTCTTCTTCCTTCTCATTCGTGTTTTAACAAGCCACTTTTTCCTCTTTCTTCTTCTTCTATATCACTTCTTCTAATAATTCCTTTTTATAATTTGGATAATCCAGTATAACCTTTTACTTTGAGTAGCTTTTACCTAGAGTATATTGTTCATTCATACAATTTGCCATATATACAAGTATTTTTTTTTCTACATTACTTCCTCTATCATTTGTAGTTTGTATAATGTGTAATGGTTGGATATTGATACCTTATGATATTGTTACTATTCGCACTACCCTCCGTCTATCCTCCTACTATCCCTACTTGAATCTTCTTCTTTTTCCTCCTTCTCTTCTACTTTTTCTTCATCTTCTTCTCAATCTTACCATCTTCTTTTCTTTTCTTTCTTTACTCTACACCATTATCATGTTCTACTCCACTTTTCTTTATCTCCTTTTTATATATTATGAGTTAGGGACATCAAATAAGAATAAGAATTTTATAGTTAAATATTATTTTACACAATTTACTCATTCATGTTCAGTTCATTAATTTTGATGTCATTTGCTATGAATGTTTTTATATATTGTATTTTACATTTGTAAAACATTGCCCAATTCGGCCGTTTAGGCCGCGATGAATTGTTATTCTTTTACTCAATAAAACCATTATCAATTGAATTCAATGCTATAGAGCGCCGTCGCCGAAATTGCTGAATAAGTATGACTCAAAGAAAAGAGTGGTGAAAGTTAACCTCAACCTCGTGCATATTCGGCAATTTGGCGAACAGCCGATACGTGAATATTCATATTTGCTGCGCCGCTAATCAACGATATACAGCATGGGATGAATTGGGTTAGGACGAGGAATCGCCCTTTTTCCTATCGAAGACGTCTTCAAATTATAGTTTTAAGTGGTTGTCCAGATGCCCAGGAGTCAAAAAACATTGTACATTTAAGTCAAAATTGTAATTACTACTTTACATTTCGAAAAAATGTGCCCCAACCCACTGTTTGAATCGTTTTCCTATGCAGGCTCTGGAGCTCTGAGGCCTTTGGCGCGGAGCTCCCTGGAGTTAGGGAAGAAATAGACTGAAAATTTCTCTCTTTCGCTCGTTAGCCTTTATTTGAGTAGGGTCGGCTCTCGGCTGGCGTGCGCCTGTAATCCAGCTAACAATGGAAGTTACAAACTGATTCAGCTGAGGACGCAGGTTCAAACTGAGTCACGTCTCTTCGGATGGTGACGTTAAAGTCGGTCCCCAGACGTTAACAATCATATCTCATTGATACAGGTCTGTAAAACCCATTACACACACAGTCACACACACATTCCTCTCTTTAGAGACAGAAGCCGCCATAGGGTCTCCTGAGTCCTGACAGAAGTTGGTGGGACGAAGTCACGAAAGTCCCACCAAAAGTGCCACCCAACTTTGGACTAAAATGTCATTTCAGCGGATTCATATCCGATGCATTTATAGTTGAAAATTAGGCCTAGGCTAATATACATCAGTTCCTCTGAGAGACCCTATGGCTGGCTTCTGTCTCTAAAGAGAGGAGCCGACTCTACCCAAATAAGAGGCTAACGAACGAAAGAGACAGAAATTTTCGGTCTAGGGAGAAGGATCTGTGAACTACTCTACTAGTAAAACTAAAGTAGTAATCCCATTCTCTATTACTTTTTTAGGCCTCGTAAGGCTAGTATTACTCTAATTAGATTCATGTTTGATTTTTCACCTCCAATGTAAAGCCTTAAAGGGACTACATGTGTATGTCCCATTTGCAGGCCAAAAATGAGAAGGTTAAATTCCAACGGCATTTGAAAGACAATACTAATTTAGAACTTCCCTAAAACTAGATGGAACTTCAACGCGCGTAGTCGAAAATGATGCCTCCGCCATAGAGCAATTTTACAAACCAAAATGGAAGCAAATTTTAAAATTCAAGTTTGATTGTAATCCATCTGTTGGTTATAATGATAACGCGATCACGAGCTATTTTAGGATACATAATGAGCCCTGTGACCTTTGACCTTGTGACCCCCAAATCTAATCAGTTCATTGGCTCTGCAAGATACATACATGACCCAAGTTTGGCGGTAATCCATCAATCGGTTCTTGAGATAACGCGATCACGAGCTATTTTTCCATACATAATGAGCCCTGTGACCTTTGACCTTGACCTCGTGACCCTCAAATCTAATCAGTTCATTAGCTCTGCAAGATACATACATGACCCAAGTTTGGCGGTAATCCATTCATCGGTTCTTGAGATAATGCGATCACGAGAACGGGACGTACGGACGGACGGACGGACAACCGAAACATAATGCCTAATGCATAATGCCAGCTACTTTGTAGCGGAGGCATAAAAGGGGGCTTGAAAATGTCTTTAAGTGGGAAAATAGCAACTATTAGTTGTCGAATCGACTTAGGAGCTATAGAGCCAGTAAGTAATAGTCTGATTTTTCAGACCATTGTACCGAATGGTCGTACTTTTATGCTCCGCAAAGATTCATTCAGTTTAATTTTGGCCATTATAAGAAGTGGGTTATTGATGTAGACAAATGCTCATGTACCCTTTACAGCTCATTTTATGTATGTTATTACCAAAGATGAGGAAAAAAAGCCAGTCAGTCACTCAATAGTGTCTGACAGTGAAATCTAGCAAGTAAACAAGTTTCCTTGCATAATTTGAATATTAGGACACTGCTAACGTTTAAATTTCACAGATAGGACATACATGACATATTCATAATTCCTGCAAAGTTCTACATAATTTGATGTTGGCTGCAAAGGGACATAGTATCTTTAAAGGGATTGGGTAACTTTGTCTCAGATTCTCAAACAAAATCCTGGATTTAGCTCTTGCTGCAATGATAATTATGAACCTTTAGTTCAGTAAGGAACCCCATGACTTTTACAAGCCCCATGACCTTTACAAGCCTGTCTGATTATCAAGAAATTTATGATTGGAAATCAAAATCAAATTTGCGATTCCTAACGGTTTTCATAACACTACAGTCTATTGGGGAAAATGAGTATGGTAAAACCGGTCACTCAAAGATTGTTTTTTTTTTTGAGGCGCTTCATGATCATTTTGGAGCGCAATTTTTTCAGGGCTGCATTATTACACCATATCACAGACACTGATAACACGTAGGGCCATGCATCTCAGATTTAACATTGTTAAAGATAAAGACCAGTTCTGGTCATGCGATTGCATTGGGAAAGAAACGTTGTGGAATCGATCAGAAAACGTTGATCATCTAGCATAAGTCTTGGTGTGTACTGCAAGGTTCTGGAATCATCAAAATGATAAGAAATTTGGCCAAGTCTTGGTAAAGTTACAAGCACTGTACACAGAAAGATGTATATGGGACTACACTACACGTCGCGATATCTATTTGGTCCCAATAGATATAATAATTTACCAAATATATCAATTAGTATGAGGTTTCCCGGCAAAATTTGTATCATCAAAAACATAGTCAAAACATCTTCGAGCGAATTGCCGGCGAATCTTCCCGCCTCTCTCAGTACAATAACAATGTTAGTCAAAACATATTCTTTCACATGATTGGTAATGAGAGCTTCCATTTCATTTTTTTAAAGGGGGGCGTTTCCAAAACTGGTCTATACCTTTAAATGATGCCTTTAACTAGAGTGTCTGATCGTGCACTCAGTTTTGTGTGCTAAAATCCTTCCCATAGAGATTGCAAACACCCATTTGCAGTCTATGTGCATTGCGGCTCATGCAAAATTGGTCAATGTTTTTATTATTACCAAATTGAGATTCAAACCTTTATCGCCGTGATCCTAAGGTGATACTCAATAAATGATCTCATATGAAAGAGCAGTTTTTCTCCATAATTCCCACAGGGGCTCATTTCGAATTTAAAAATATCTTGATCAAAACAGCGATTTAAACATTGTTCACATCGTAGCTGCGATATTTGCCACTCTCCTGAAGTGAGCCCCCGAGGCTTATGCAGGGCTAGATAATATCCATGTGCTTATTTTTTCACTGGCTCCAAGGGATCAAAAGCGAAACAGTTTGAAAATACCCTTCCCTTATTTTTTGATCAGCTAAATAGGGAGGCGTGAGCTCCGCTCTGCCCAAACCCATGGTGACAGCGCGTAAAATCTGCACATGCATATGCATTCGACCGCGACAGTCACCACGTGTGGAACGTGCACACGGAAGACACCGGAGGAGAGGCTTCACATCGCTCAAGTTACGCATGCAGCTAAGCAACACGCATACGCTTGCATATTGCACAATGCAGCTGTTTAGCTATAATTAGCAAAACAAAATAACTCTGCGTGTACGTCTTTTTCGTTGATTCTGACAAAAATGATGAATATTTCTGGGATTTTTTTTTGGGGGCTGTATCCTTGGATAGAAACATCGGTGAGTCTTCAAATTCGAAATGTATTATTCTGAGTGAATAATTTTTTTAATTATCCAACCATAATGGTAGGGTGTCTGATCCCGCACCCGATGTTAAGTGCTAAACTTCTTCCCATAGAGATTGCACGCATCCCTATGCAGTCTACGTTAACCCTGTAACCGATCATTGGATCATGATCGCTTGCCGATCATGGAGATCGGAAAATAAATTCTGATCGCCGATCAAAAATGATCGAAAAAAAATCAGCAGATTTTTTTTTAAATTCAAATTTTTTCAAGTTTTGGGCTATCAAATGCTTTAAAAATGCATAGCTGGGATTATTTTCATATTTGAAAGTTGTGGACCATGTTTGTTGATATTTAGTGCCTTTTAATGACTTTGAAATTAATAATATTGGTCTAAGAAAAGAGGCAAAACATGCGAGCCGCCATCTTGGATTATAATGTAGGCACGCATTTTTTGTCCATTGTCATTAACATCCAAGATGGCGGCTCGCATGTTTTGCCTCTATATTATCAATTTCAAAGTCATGAAAAGGCACTTAGTATCAACAAACATGGTCGACAACAACTCTAAATGACAAAATAATCCCAGCTATGCATTTTTTTAAAGCAAGTGATAGCCCAAAACTTGAAAATTTTCAGCATTAAAAAAAAAAAAAATTTGCCAATATTTTTCGCCGATACCGATCAAAGGTGCGAGGGTGTCGCTCCCATCTTCCGATCCGATCAAAGCCCCAACTTACAGAGTTAGTCTACGCTCATTGCGCGATCATGCAAAATTGGTCAAAGTTTTTTTCAAAAGCGAGATTCAAACCTTTATTCTTTGTGATCCTGAAGGTGATACTCAATAAATGAGGTGTCATATGAAAGAGCAGATTAATCCCCATATTTCCAAAGGGGCGTTATCTCAAAATTCTAAAAATATCTTGGTCAAAACAGCTATTTTAATAAACATTGTTTCCTGGCTATCTCCGAAATTTGCCACTTTTGAGATATGACGCCCCCGGCGATAAGTAGTCCCAGTCGTAAGGAATATATCCATACGCTTATTTTTTCGCTAGCCCCCAGGGATCACAAACAATTACATTTTGAAAATACCCTTCCTCCCATTTTCCAGATCAGCTAAGAAGGGAGGCGTGAGCTCCACACAGGCGAACGCATGGTGATAGCGTAAAATCTGCACATGAATATGCATCGGACCGCGTGTGTGTATTGGCAAACAGACCTGGAAGTGGATGCCCATTGAAGACAATGGATTGCCGTCACGCCGAAGGCGCATGCAGCTAAGCAACACGCATACGCTTCATATTGCGCAATTCAGCATATTGCGCAATCCAGCTGTTTTGCTAAATTTAGCAAAACAACATAACTCTGCGTGTAAGTCTTTTTTGTTGATGCTGACAAAATAGCATGAATATTTCTTTATTTGAGGGGCTTATCTTTTGATAGAAACATTGGTGAGTCTTGAAATTTGAAATGTATTATTCTGAATGATTTTTTCAATTATTCAACCACAATGGTGAAAAACGATCCAAAAGGGAAAATTGAAATATCAACTTCAGACACCCTGATAATGGTGAAAAACAAACCAAAAGGGAAACTTGAAAATTCGTTCAGACACCCTACTTCAATCTTCAGGATCACAATGAATAAAGGTTTGAATCTCGATTTGGTAATAAAAACATTGACCAATTTTGCACGATCGCGCAATGCAGACTTGGGTCATTCCATGTCAAATCACCCAATGGTTTTAACCCGACCATTTTTGATTTTGATGAAACTTAGTGTACTTGTTGAGTGTGATCTCACAGCACCAAATCTCAAATTTTAGGTCAATCGGGTGAGGGGTTTGGGAGATACGGCCCACCAAATTTTGAGATTTTTGCAAAAATGGGGGGGCGGGCCTACCTTTGAACCCTTGTATCTCAGGAACTAATGGGTCAATCTTCACAAAATTGGTATTGTTGGAAAGGGTATTCAATAAGGATTCCAAATCTGCCATCATTTTGAAGATTGGTACATGTTGGGGTACTTTGACCTTTGACCTAAGATTTGACCTTGAAATTGACCTTGTGGATCATGTGACCTTGACAACATTTTTCATGAAATGTAATCTCTGACATGTTCACTAAAACATATAAAAGTTTCAGAGATATAATATTTTTTGTTTAGGAGCAATAAGGATTGAAAGTATCCATACTCACAAATATTCACAATAAACCCTATTATAATGTATACAATACATGCAGTATGCACTGTACAACATACATCTTCCACATGCTTTTTTGTTCTAGTCATATCCATCCTAAATGTAAGCAGTACTTAAATAGAAATATAATGAGAAGTTCATATAGGCCTAAAGGGTTAACAGGATGTATGGCTTCAGGCCTCTGAGTCGGTTCTAGGACAATTACCCCCTGTGCAATCACCCCTGGAAAATTAACCCCAGGAAATGTCCCCCCTGAGGACAATTACCCTCCCAAAAAATTACCCCAAGGACTATCACACCCAGAGGACAATTACCCCAGAAAATTACCTCCTAGGACAAGCTGTCCCCCCGAGGACAATTACCCCGGAAAATACCCCTAGACACATTATTCCCTGGAAAATTACCCTCAAGAATAATTACCCCCAAAAAAATCTGCTTTGATTAAAACCAACTTATCAGACTGGACTTCCCTTTAACGAATAGGGGAGGGGTAATTGTCATTAGAGGGTAGTTTTCCGGGGTAATTTTCCAGGGGTAATTGTCCTAGAACCGACTCAGAGGCCTGAAGCCATACATCCTGTTAACCCTTTAGGCCTATATGAACTTCTCATTATATTTCTATTTAAGTACTGCTTACATTTAGGATGGATATGACTAGAACAAAAAAGCATGTGGAAGATGTATGTTGTACAGTGCATACTGCATGTATTGTCTATATATTAATACGCAAAATCGTCGCGGGGGGTAAAAACGGTTCATGAAAAACGTCTTTCCTCGACCGCGCCTTCGGCGAGGAACGGCGACACAATTATACGAGGCATGTCTCCCGTATCCCGCGTGCCACGTCGACCCCGCGGTCGCCGTCGATGTCGTTAAAGGTGGTTTCGGGTCCCGGGAGGACGAGCGGACGAGAGCACGGCCGTCGTTGTCCGTGGAAGAAGGCGACGAACCCGCGAGTGAGGCAGCAAGGCGTGCACCCGCCCTCTGTCTAATCAAGGAGATACACTTTTAAGAGACGATTCACTCTATAATGTGTTGTAGCAGATACACGCTGCAACAGAGCGGGCCTACCCGTGTTAGGCATCTTGCTTATGATATGCTTTGTAGGCACTTTACGGGCATGCCAGAGAAATACACAGCATACGACAATCCACTCAAGTCATGTGGCGTAGCAAGTACAAGGCGCAACGGGTTGGGCCTGTCCGGTGTTAGGCAACTTGCTATATATAGGCCTTTGCAGCAGCCAAACTGACGATCGAGAACGTATGTTGGTTCTACGCCCAGGCCACACACACACACAGTTGAGTTAATTCGTGCGACAGCTACGATACATGGCACAAACCGTCCGATTTTTCGCGTAAAATCTTTACTTTGAAAATATTTATACATTTTCTGTGAACCAAGTCAACATAATCATAGTCCAAGCTTCTGCTTTATTGGTCTTTTCATGAAAACTACATTAAAACCACAACAACAATAACGCAAATAGATTGTAATTATCGAGACCATATAACTGACGAAGGTAAATTCAGCGAGCTCACGTAATATCAAATGCCTCCGCACGGGCAACTCCCCGGTGCCAGTCACGGCGCTCACGCCATGCAATTTACTGTACCCTGTGCGGTAACTGCAGCACTCTACTGCTGTACCTGTAATACTGGCTGTATAGCGTGTCTTTAGATTCTTCAATGTTTCGTGTTTGAGCCGTGCAATGAATTGTTGTTTTCTTTTATTTCTTTATTGAATGAATGTTTATTGAATTGAACAAGCTAAAACTATTCGCACTCGGGAACAGTACTGTTCTCTCTGGGGCCGCGATCGATGGCCCTCGGGATAATATAATACGATTTGATGTTCCTTCGATGCGAATAGTTTTAGCTAGATCCTCGAGTCACTTCGAGTGTCATTGTATATTTGTATATTTGTATATTATTTTCATTGTAGGACTAAATTAACTTAGTAATGTGAAAATAACCAAAATGATAATGGGAGTGAAGTGCATGAGAACAATATTCGTAGGCCTATCAGGGCGTCAATCCATTATCCTTCGAGTGTCATTGTATATATTTGTATATTATTTTCATTGTAGGACTAAATTAACTTAGCAATGTGTGAAAAAACCAAAATGATAATGGGAGTGAAGTGCATGCTGAGAACAATATTCGTAGGCCTATCAGGGCGTCAATCCATTATCCTGGGGCACGGGGACACGTCCCCACAATTTTCAGGTGGTGAAATGTCCCCCCACGATTTGGGGTTAAAATCTTTCCTTTTTCTTTCTTTCTCTTTCTCTCTCTGTTGACTTCGCGGGGAAACTTTATTCAAACAGTCGAGAACGGTACTATGAAACGTCTTCTTTCTCTAAAATTTAATGAAACAGGGATTAAGAGTCGAACGGTACAACGAATCGTCTTCTTTCTCTAATAATTATGAAACGTCAAAACTTACGCGCTTCGGAGGTGGAAACTGAATTCAGACAAAGATTAAGAGTCGAGAACCGTACAACCAATCGTCTTCTTTCTCTAAAATGTAATGAAACGTCAAAGATGAAAAAGACAATAAATGAACCGGTCACCAATGAAAGTACATGCCGTGAAACAGCGTAACTAGAGAGAGAGTGACATGTAATTGTGTCCCCCCATGCACAAACTCGGATTGCAATGACGCCCTTGATTTGAATAGATAACGAGAGTGAGGATCCGGGAAAGGGATAGTGAGAATAATAGGAATGAAGTGACGACAATAATCGTAAATAACGAAAGTGAAAACGAAGGTAAAGTCTAAAATATCTGCATCAATTTTGATTACAAATTATTGATTTCACTGTTTTCTTCCAGTTTTCAAGTTTTATTACATAATTCAGATAAAATTTAAAAATTCAAAACGATACATGATGGGACAGCAAACAAAAGGTTGGTATTCTATCGAGTAAAATATTAATGAAAAGAAGAAGAAAAATAATAAAATGATAAAAAGTAGGCATATACAATGAAGAAAAATAATATCATCTAGCACAGAAATATCTTTTTTTTTAATATAATAAAAATTATAATTAAAAAATTATTATTAAAAAAATCAAAAAAAACAAAAAAAAAAAATCGATAGCACATATCTATTTTAAAGTATTTACAACCCCCTCCCACCCTCCCTAGAATCCCGTGGATTTTCCACGGGCCCTGCTAGTATACATTATAATAGGGTTTATTGTGAATATCTGTGAGTATGGATGCTTTCAATCCTTATTGCTCCTAAACAAAAAATATTATATCTCTGAAACTTTTATATGTTTTCGTGAACATGTCAGAGATTACATTTCATGAAAAATGTTGTCAAGGTCACGTGATCCACAAGGTCAATTTCAAGGTCAAATCTTAGGTCAAGAGGTCAAAGTACCCCAACATGTATCAATCTTCAAAATGATGGCAGATTTGGAATCCTTATTGAATACCCTTTCCAACAATACCAATTTTGTGAAGATTGACCCATTAGTTCCCGAGATACAAGGGTTCAAAGGTAGGCCCGCCACCCCATTTTGCAAAAATCTCAAAATTTGGTGGGCCGTATCTCCCAAACCCCTCACCCGATTGACCTAAAATTTGAGATTTGGTGCTGTGAGATCACACTCAACAAGTACACTAAGTTTCATCAAAATCAAAAATGGTCGGGTTAAGATTTTCAGATTTTTTGGGTGATTTGACATGGAATGACCCACTTGCATACTGTAGGGCTGCGTGCAATCTCTATGGGAAGGATTTTAGCACACAACGTGTGTACTAAATTGATGACTGTCAGCTCAGCACGTGATGTATGCATGCAGCGCTAGAGGTCAATACTGTACTAGGCATGCCATGCCATGCCAGGCATTACTGCTAGTATTGAATATTAGATTCTATGCTTTGCTGGATCTGGATCTAGCTCAGTAGCTGGAGTGATCAGCTTTAGATCTAGGCCTATCACAGCTACAGTATAAGTGATATAAATAATCTACTACTACTACTAGGCCTACTAGGTCTATTCTATCTAGATCTAGCCTACTACTACTAGACCCCTACTACTACTAGTCTTCGATCTTCATGTCTCATGATTTCAAAATTCAATTTCAAATGCGATCGGTTTGGATTTTTTTCATGAATCAAAATCAAAATTTATTAAAGTAAGATCATTTACTATAAAAATTTAGTATAGAACTTTACTACTCACATCCTTGACAAAATGATGATCTTCAAAGTAGCTCCAGCAGCTAGCAGTCCAGTGCAAAGGAAAGATGTCGTTTTCTTCAGACCGACTATTTTCCCACACATGAGTGGATGTGTGGGACCACTGTCTGACTCTAGTCTGAGCTAGATCTATGTATAACTTGGTGAATTCTGGCCTGGCCTGGTTCGATCCTTTCTCATTTTGTTAAATTCTTGCTCGGAAAACTCTCAAAATTCTTCTTTCCTGATGTTAATCTAACCTTTCCCCATACTGTGGGTTTGAAAAGAAGACAAATCTGGCGAAATGGCAAAGTAATGTCAGATTGAAAAGCGCCGTTGAGAGTTGTACTTGTAACTTTTTGCCATGCCGGGATTTTGAAATTGAAATTAAATATTTCGCTCTCTACCACTAGATGGCAGCAAACACAAATTGAGTTCCAGTTTTTGTTTCTTTCTTTTTTCTTCTTCCAGTTTTTTGGACCCTCCGACCCCCTCCGACAGGTCTTTTTATTGAAAATCAATCTCTGAATAACATATTTGAATACATGTACAAATGAATATCATATGATACTTCAGAATAAGATATAAATAACGAATATCAACCATAATACGCGATTACTGAAACCGTAGCATATTGATAATAATAATATGATAATAATAATACTATAGCTAGCTGTACTGATATACAGAACATAGATTTTATTTAAAAACAACAACAACAATGCAACATCATGACTGAAAATGATGTGGGAAATTCAATATAATATCATTAAACGATCAAAATCCTCTCAAAATTTATCCATTTGTTATCGAATGTGTCAGTTTTGTTACCAAGTATACTAACTTAATTGCCTCTCATTCGTGTAACTATTCCTGATGTTGTTTTATTGTCTGGAAGGACTCGGTATAGACTTTTGTATTTGAGTTACAGCTTCCTTTCTATAGCTGTCATTCATTGTGATATAAAACTCTTGGAGAATTAGACAAACAAATTGTTACAATTCCATCTTATTGGATCAGTTCAAGAATTCAAGAATTGTTTTGAAAGGGCCGTCTCTAAAAAGTGTAGTTTTCATGTTTTCTTTATTGTCATATTTTGCGAACTTTCTGACCCCTCCAAGAACTCAACCTTTCATTTAATGCTGTCAAGAAGTCAAAGAAATACAGTGACACGATCGTAATATCGAGTGCTAGCTCAAATGCCTATTATGAAGATGATTATATGAAAGATGCAGATCGGAAATAAACATGCAATAAATAACTGACCACCCCCGCCCCCGCAAAAATAAAGTATTAAAGAAACTGAAAGAAATTACACAATATGAAAATTGTTAAAGAAAAGAGAACAAAAATATAAATATTAAAAATGCCAGAAATATAGCCATGAATTGAATATCTCAAAAACGACAATTGTTTTGCAGGATAGAGGTTGAGTAGGAGGCCGGGCGCGGACCACAGGGGGCGATGGGCCCGGCCCCACCCTGGCCCAAAAACAGGTAAAAAAGAGATGGTAACATTAATTTTACCTTTTAAACAAAAATGAAAATTGGGCGCTCCCTGGCATTCTTCTGACATTCTTCACCCCCACCAATTCCGCAGGATTTTTTTCAGCCCCCTCCCCCAGCTATGTTTTTATTGACTTATACGAATGAAACGACTAAAACACGCAACATTTTTAGTGAAATAAACTAACCTGGATATATAGCCTCCTACAGGGGCCAGGGGCGGATCCAGCCGGCGGCAAGGGAGGGAGCCGAAAAGGGGCCCACTTCTGCAAAAATTTGAAAACCGTGCTGGTCGATTTTTCGCTCAGTGGGGTGAGCAATTTTTTGTTTGCCTCCAAAAATTTTTAACACCACCCTTGAGCGCCAGGGGAGGGGGCCCATCTTTTTTTTACAAAAAGGGTGTTTTTACTTGTTTTTTCTAGGAAGGGGCTTGCCCCCGGATCCGCCACCGAAAGGGGCAGATCCTAGCCGAATTAAGGCTCAATGGAGAAGAAAAAGTAGTGCCCTTTCTCCCCCGTTGAGCCCAAAAGATTTTGAAAAGTGCTCCCTTCCTCCCTACCCCTGATTCGCCGCTAAATATTTTCAAGATTTGGCCCCCCTTTACTGGATCCGCCCTGTAGAAGTCTATATATCCGGGTTACGAAAATCGATTATTTCACTGAGAAATGTTGCATGTTTTAGTCGTTTCATACGTAAAAGTTATTAAAAACAAAGCTTGGGGGCAGGGAAAATACTGCCGATTCGGGAGAGGGGTGAAGATATCAAAGTGTACACTACGTCAATGGACAAAAAAAATTGTTTATTTGTTTTCACCTTCGTACGTATATTTGGTGGGAACCGCTATTAATGTTATGTTTTTATTATTGACTTTATTACTTTAATTATCATTTGTTTAAATGGTTAAATAATAGTAGGCCTATGTTTAAACATATTTGAAACTAAATTTTATGACTTCTGTACAATGTTTAAGTGTAAGTATTACAATATTTTAAAATATCTCTAAAATGTTCTTTTTATATCGTTTGTATAGCATTAAAAGATGTGGGAAAATGTTTCCTTGCGATATAAAGAAAACATAAAATGTGGAATGTTTGTAAGATCTTTTTTAAACATTTTGAAAAACGTTCAAAAATGTTATTTTAATTGTTTTGATAAAAACGTATTTAAAACGTATTCTTGTGACATTTGTAACACGTTTCAATGTAAAGACTACAATATTTTAACAACATTTTTAAAATGTTTTTATTAATATCATATATATAACATTTAAAAGATGTTGGAAAACGTTTCTTTTCTTCTTTGAAAACATTATTATGATATTACGAAAACATTACATCTGAAATGTTTGTGAGATCTTTTAAACATTTGGAAAAACGTTAAAAATGTTATTTTAATTGTTTTGATAAAAACGTATTTAAAATGTATTCTTGTGACATTTGTAACACGTTTCAATGTAAAGACTACAATATTTTAACAACATTTTTAAAATGTTTTTTATATCATATATAACATTTAAAAGATGTTGGAAAACGTTTCTTTTCTTCTTTGAAAACATTATTATGATATTACGAAAACATTACATCTGAAATGTTTGTGAGATCTTTTTAAACATTTGGAAAACGTTAAAAAATGTTATTTTAATTGTTTTGAAAAACGTATTTAAAATGTATTCTTGTGACATTTGTAACACGTTTCAATGTAAAGACTACAATATTTTAACAACATTTTAAAATGTTTTTTATATCATATAATAACATTTAAAAGATGTTGGAAAAACGTTTCTTTTCTTCTTTGAAAACATTATTATGATATTACGAAAACATTACATCTGGAATGTTTGTGAGATCTTTTAAACATTTGGAAAACGTTAAAAAATGTTATTTTAATTGTTTTGATAAAAACGTATTTAAACTGTATTTTGTGACATTTGTAAAACGTTTCAATGTAAAGATTACAATATTTTAACAACATTCTTAAAATGTTATGTTTATATCATATCAATAACATTCAAAAGATGTTGAAAAACGTTTCTTTCTTCTTTGAAACATTATTACGATATTACGAAAACATTACATCTCGAATGTTTGTGAGATTTTTTAAAACATTTTGAAAAACGTTCAAAAATGTTGTTTTAATTGTTTTGATAAACATATTTAAAATGTTTCTTGTGACATTTGTAAAACGTTTTAATGTAAAGATTACAATATTTTAACAACATTCTTAAAATGTTATATTTATATCATATCAATAACATTTAAAAGATGTTGGAAAACGTTTCTTTTCTTCTTTGAAACATTATTACGATATTACGAAAACATTACATCTGGAATGTTTGTATGATCTTTTAAAACATTTTGAAAACGTTCAAAAATGTTTTTTAATTGTTTTGATAAAATTGTTTAAAATGTTTTTTGTGACATTTGTACAACGTTTCAATGTAAAGATTACAATATTTTAACAACATTCTTAAAATGTTATGTTTATATCATATCAATAACATTTAAAAGATGTTGGAAAAACGTTTCTTTTCTTCTTTGAAACATTATTACGATATTACGAAAACATTACATCTGGAATGTTTGTGAGATCTTTTAAAACATTTTGAAAAACGTTCAAAAATGTTTTTTAATTGTTTTGATAAAAACGTATTTAAAATGTGTTCTTGTGACATTTGTAAAACGTTTTAATGTAAAGATTACAATATTTTAACAACATTCTTAAAATGTTAAGTTTATATCATATTAATAACATTTAAAAGATGTTGGAAAACGTTTATTTCCTTCTTTGAAACATTATTATGATATTACGAAAACATTACATCTGGAATGTTTGTGAAATATTTTTAAACATTTTAAAAACGTTAAAAAATGTTATTTTAATTGTTTTGATAAAAACGTATTTAAAACGTATTCTTGTGACATTTGTAAAACGTTTCAATGTAAAGACTACAATATTTTAACAACATTTTTAATATTTTTTTATATCATATCTATAACATATAAAAGATGTTGGAAAAACGTTTCTTTTCTTCTTTGAAAACATTATTATGATATTACGGAAACATTACATCTGGAATGTTTGTGAGATCTTTTTTAAACATTTTGAAAAACGTTCAAAATTTTTTATTTTAATTGTTTTGATAAAAACGTATTTAAACGTATTCTTATGACATTTGTAACACGTTTCAATGTAAAGACTACAATATTTTAACAACATTTTTAATGTTTTTTATATCATATCAATAACATTTAAAAGATGTTTGAAAAACGTTTTTTCTTCTTTGAAACATTATTACGATATTACGAAAACATTACATCTGGAATTTTTGTAAGATCTTTTTTAACATTTTGAAAAACGTTCAAAAAATGTTATTTTAATTGTTTTGATAAAAACGTATTTAAAATGTATTCTTGTGACATTTGTACAACGTTTCAATGTAAAGATTACAATATTTTAACAACATTCTTAAAATGTTTTTTTAATATCATATCTATAACATTTAAAAGATGTTTGGAAAACGTTTTTCTTTTTTAAACATTACGATATTACGAAAACATTACATGTGAAATGTTTGTAAGATCTTTTTAAACATTTAGAAAACGTTCAAAAATGTTTTTTAAATGTTTTATAAAAACGTATTTAAAATGTATTTTTGTGACATTTGTACAACGTCTAAATGTAAAGGTTACAATATTTTAACAACATTTTAAAATGTTCTTTATATCATATCTTTAACATTTAAAAGATGTTGGAAAACGTTTTTTTTTCTTTGAAAACATTATTATGATATTACGAAAACATTACATCTGGAATGTTTGTGAGATCTTTTTAAACATTTTGAAAAACGTTCAAAAATGTTATTTTAATCGATTTGATAAAAACGTATTTAAAACGTATTCTTGTGGCATTTGTAAAATGTTTCAATGTAAAGATTACAATATTTTAACAACATTCTTAAAATGTTCTGTTTATATCATATTAATAACATTTCAAAGATGTTGGAAAACGTTTCTTTTCTTCTTTGAAAACATTATTATGATATTACGAAAACATTACATCTGGAATGTTTGTGAGATATTTTTAAACATTTTGAAAAACGTTCAAAAATGTTATTTTAATTGTTTTGATAAAAACGTATTTAAAACGTATTCTTGTGACATTTGTAAAACGTTTCAATGTAAAGATTACAATATTTAAACAACATTCTTAAAATGTTCTGTTTATATCATATCAATAACATTTAAAAGATGTTTGAAAACGTTTCTTTTCTTCTTTGAAACATTTTTACGATATTACGAAAACATTACATCTGGAATGTTTGTAAGATCTTTTTAAAACATTTAGAAAAACGTTCAAAAAATGTTATTTTAATTGTTTTGATAAAAACGTATTTAAAATGTATTCTTATGACATTTGTACAACGTTTCAATGTAAAGATTACAATATTTTAACAACATTTTTAAATGTTTTTTATATCATATCTATATAACATTTAAAAGATGTGAAAAACGTTTCTTTCTTCTTTGAAATTATTATGATATTACGAAAACATTACATGTCGAATGTTTGTAAGATCTTTTTAAACATTTAGAAAACGTTCAAAAATGTTTTTTAAATGTTTTGATAAAAACGTATTTAAAATGTATTTTGTGACATTTGTACAACGTCTAAATGTAAAGATTACAATATTTTAACATTTTTAAAATGTTCTGTTTATATCATATCAATAACATTTAAAAGATGTTTGAAAACGTTTCTTTTCTTCTTTGAAACATTATTACGATATTACGAAAACATTACATCTGGAATGTTTGTAAGATCTTTTAAAACATTTTGAAAAACGTTCAAAAATGTATTTTAATTGTTTTGATAAAACGTATTTAAAATGTATTCTTGTGACATTTGTAAAACGTTTCAATGTAAAGACTACAATATTTTAACAACATTTTTAAAATGTTTTTTTTTAATATCATATCTATAACATTTAAAAGATGTTGGAAAAAATTTCTTTTCTTCTTTGAAAACATTATTATGATATTACGAAAACATTACATCTGGAATGTTTGTGAGATCTTTTTTAAACATTTAGAAAACGTTCAAAAATGTTATTTTAATTGTTTTGATAAAAACGTATTTAAAATGTATTCTTGTGACATTTGTAAAACGTTTCAATGTAAAGATTACAATATTTTAACAACATTCTTAAAATGTTCTGTTTATATCATATCAATAACATTTAAAAGATGTTGGAAAACGTTTCTTTCTTCTTTGAAACATTATTACGATATTACGAAAACATTACATCTGGAATGTTTGTAAGATCTTTTAAAACATTTAGAAAAACGTTCAAAAAATGTTATTTTAATTGTTTTGATAAAAACGTATTTAAAATGTATTCTTGTGACATTTGTAAAACGTTTCAATGTAAAGATTACAATATTTTAACAACATTCTTAAAATGTTCTGTTTATATCATATCAATAACATTTAAAAGATGTTTGAAAAACGTTTCTTTTCTTATTTGAAACATTTTTACGATATTACGAAAACATTACATCTGGAATGTTTGTAAGATCTTTTAAAACATTTAGAAAAACGTTCAAAAATGTTATTTTAATTGTTTTGATAAAAACGTATTTAAAATGTATTCTTATGACTATTGTACAACGTTTCAATGTAAAGATTACAATATTTTAACAACATTCTTAAAATGTTTTTTTATATCATATCTATAACATTTAAAAGATGTTGAAAAACGTTTTCTTTTTTAAACATTACGATATTACAAAACATTACATCTGAAATGTTTGTAAGATCTTTTTAAACATTTAGAAAAACGTTCAAAATTTTTTTAAATGTTTTAAAAAAACGTATTTAAAATGTATTTTTGTGACGTTTGTACAACGTTAAATGTAAAGATTACAATATTTTAACAACATTTTTAAAATGTTCTTTATATCATATCTTTAACATTTAAAAGATGTTGGAAAACGTTTTTTTCTTCTTTGAAAATTATTATGATATTACGAAAACATTACATCTGGAATGTTTGTGAGATCTTTTAAACATTTAGAAAAACGTTCAAAAATGTTATTTTAATTGTTTTGATAAAAACGTATTTAAAACGTATTCTTGTGACATTTGTAACACGTTTCAATGTAAAGACTACAATATTTTAACAACATTTTTAAAATGTTCTGTTTATATCATATCAATAACATTTAAAGATGTTTGAAAACGTTTCTTTTATTCTTTGAAACATTTTTACGATATTACGAAAACATTACATCTGGAATGTTTGTAAGATCTTTTTTAAACATTTTGAAAAACGTTCAAAAAATGTAATTTTAATTGTTTTGATAAAAACGTATTTAAAATGTATTCTTGTGACATTTGTAAAACGTTTCAATGTAAAGACTACAATATTTAAACAACATTTTTAAAATGTTTTTTTTTAATATCATATCTATAACATTTAAAAGATGTTAGAAAAAATTTCTTTTCTTCTTTGAAAACATTATTATGATATTACGAAAACATTACATCTGGAATGTTTGTGAGATCTTTTTTAAACATTTAGAAAAACGTTCAAAAAATGTTATTTCAATTGGTTTGATAAAAACGTATTTAAAACGTATTCTTGTGACATTTGTAAAACGTTTCAATGTAAAGATTACAATATTTAAACAACATTCTTAAAATGTTCTGTTTATATTATATCAATAACATTTAAAAGATGTTTGAAAACGTTTCTTTTCTTCTTTGAAACATTTTACGATATTACGAAAACATTACATCTGGAATGTTTGTAAGATCTTTTTAAAACATTTAGAAAAACGTTCAAAAAATGTTATTTTAATTGTTTTGATAAAAACGTATTTAAAATGTATTCTTATGACTATTGTAAAACGTTTCAATGTAAAGATTACAATATTTAAACAACATTCTTAAAATGTTCTGTTTATATTATATCAATAACATTTAAAAGATGTTTGAAAAACGTTTCTTTTCTTCTTTGAAACATTTTTACGATATTACGAAAACATTACATCTGGAATGTTTGTAAGATCTTTTTAAAACATTTAGAAAAACGTTCAAAAAATGTTATTTTAATTGTTTTGATAAAAACGTATTTAAAATGTATTCTTATGACTATTGTACAACGTTTCAATGTAAAGATTACAATATTTTAACAACATTCTTAAAATGTTTTTTTTAATATCATATCTATAACATTTAAAACATGTTAGAAAAACGTTTACCTTTTTTTAAACATTACGATATTACAAAAAACATTACATGTGAAATGTTTGTAAGATCTTTTTTAAACATTTAGAAAAACATTCCAAATGTTTTTTAAATGTTTTAAAAAAACGTATTTAAAATGTATTTTTGTGACGTTTGTACAACGTCTAAATGTAATTACAATATTTTAACAACATTTTAAAATGTTCTTTATATCATATCTTTAACATTTAAAAGATGTTGGAAAAACGTTTTTTTTTTCTTCTTTGAAAACATTATTATGATATTACGAAAACATTACATCTGGAATGTTTGTGAGATCTTTTTAAACATTTAGAAAAACGTTCAAAAATGTTATTTTAATTGTTTTGATAAAAACGTATTTAAAACGTATTCTTGTGACATTTGTAACACGTTTCAATGTAAAGACTACAATATTTTAACAACATTTTTAAAATTTTTTTTAATATCATATCTATTACATTTAAAAGATGTTGGAAAACGTTTCTTTTCTTCTTTGAAAACATTATTATGATATTACGAAAACATTACATCTGGAATGTTTGTGAGATATTTTTAAACATTTTGAAAAACGTTCAAAAATGTTATTTTAATTGTTTTGATAAAAACGTATTTAAAACGTATTCTTGTGACATTTGTAAAACGTTTCAATGTAAAGATTACAATATTTAAACAACATTCTTAAAATGTTCTGTTTATATCATATCAATAACATTTAAAAGATGTTTGAAAACGTTTCTTTTCTTCTTTGAAACATTTTTACGATATTACGAAAACATTACATCTGGAATGTTTGTAAGATCTTTTAAAACATTTAGAAAAACGTTCAAAAATGTTATTTTAATTGTTTTGATAAAAACGTATTTAAAATGTATTCTTATGACTATTGTACAACGTTTCAATGTAAAGATTACAATATTTTAACAACATTCTTAAAATGTTTTTTTTAATATCATATCTATAACATTTAAAACATGTTAGAAAAACGTTTCTTACCTTTTTTTAAACATTACGATATTACAAAAAACATTACATGTGAAATGTTTGTAAGATCTTTTTTAAACATTTAGAAAAACATTCAAAATTGTTTTTTTAATGTTTTGAAGAAACGTATTTAAAATGTATTTTTGTGACGTTTGTACAACGTCTAAATGTAAGGGTTATAATATTTTAACAACCTTTTAAAATGTTCTTTTTATCATATTAATAACATTTAAAAGATGTTGGAAAAAAGTTTTTTTTCTTCTTTGAAAACATTTTTATGATATTACGAAAACATTACATCTGGAATGTTTGTGAGATATTTTTTAAACATTTTGAAAAACGTTCAAAAATGTTATTTTAATTGTTTTTATAAAAACGTATTTAAAACGTATTCTTGTGACATTTGTAAAACGTTTCAATGTAAAGATTACAATATTTTAACAACATTCTTAAAATGTTCTGTTTATATCATATCAATAACATTTAAAAGATGTTTGAAAACGTTTCTTTTATTCTTTGAAACATTTTTACGATATTACGAAAACATTACATCTGGAATGTTTGTAAGATCTTTTAAAACATTTTGAAAACGTTCAAAAAATGTAATTTTAATTGTTTTGATAAAAACGTATTTAAAATGTATTCTTGTGACATTTGTAAAACGTCGAAATGTAAAGACTACAATATTTTAACAACATTCTTAAAATATTTTTGTTAATATCATATCTATAACATTTAAAACATGTTAGAAAAACATTTCTTTCCTTTTTGAAAACATTATTATGATATTACGAAAACATTACAAAATGTTTGTAAGATCTTTTTAAACATTTAGAAAACATTCAAAAATGTTTTTTAAATGTTTTAATAAAAACGTATTTAAAATGTATTTTTGTGACGTTTGTACAACGTCTAAATGTAAGGGTTACAATATTTTAACAACCTTTTAAAATGTTCTTTATATCATATCTTTAACATTTAAAAGATGTTGGAAAACGTTTATTTTCTTCTTTGAAAACATTATTATGATATTACGGAAACATTACATCTGGAATGTTTGTGAGATCTTTTTAAACATTTAGAAAACGTTCAAAAATGATATTTTAATTGTTTTGATAAAAACGTATTTAAAATGTGTTCTTGTGACATTTGTAAAACGTTTAAATGTAAAGATTACAATATTTTAACAACATTCTTAAAATGTTATGTTTATATCATATCAATAACATTCAAAAGATGTTGGATAAACGTTTCTTTTCTTCTTTGAAACATTTTTACGATATTACGAAAACATTACATCTGGAATGTTTGTAAGATCTTTTAAAACATTTTAAAAACGTTCAAAAATGTTATTTTAATTGTTTTGATAAAAACGTATTTAAAATGTATTCTTGTGACATTTGTAAAACGTTTCAATGTAAAGACTACAATATTTTAACAACATTTTTAAAATGTTTTTGTTAATATCATATCTATAACATTTAAAACATGTTAGAAAAAAATTTCTTTCCTTTTTGAAAACATTATTATGATATTACGAAAACATTACATGTGAAATGTTTGTAAGATCTTTTTAAACATTTAGAAAAACATTCAAAAATGTTTTTTTAAATGTTTTAATAAAAACGTATTTAAAATGTATTTTTGTGACGTTTGTACAACGTCTAAATGTAAGGGTTACAATATTTTAACAACATTTTTAAAATGTTCTGTTTATATCATATCAATAACATTTAAAAGATGTTTGAAAACGTTTCTTTTATTCTTTGAAACATTTTTACGATATTACGAAAACATTACATCTGGAATGTTTGTAAGATCTTTTAAAACATTTTGAAAACGTTAAAAAATGTAATTTTAATTGTTTTGATAAAAACGTATTTAAAATGTATTCTTGTGACATTTGTAAAACGTTTCAATGTAAAGACTACAATATTTTAACAACATTTTTAAAATGTTTTTTTATATCATATCTTTAACATTTAAAAGATGTTGGAAAAACGTTTTTTTTTTCTTCTTTGAAAACATTATTATGATATTACGAAAACGTTACATCTGGAATATTTGTGAGATCTTTTTTAAACATTTAGAAAGACGTTCAAAAAATGTTATTTTAATTGTTTTTATAAAAACGTATTTAAAACGTATTCTTGTGACATTTGTAACACGTTTCAATGTAAAGACTACAATATTTTAACGACATTTTTAAAATGTTCTGTTTATATCATATCAATAACATTTAAAAGATGTTTGAAAAACGTTTCTTTTATTCTTTGAAACATTTTTACGATATTACGAAAACATTACATCTGGAATGTTTGTAAGATCTTTTTAACATTTTGAAAAACGTTAAAAAATGTAATTTTAATTGTTTTGATAAAAACGTATTTAAAATGTATTCTTGTGACATTTGTAAAACGTTTCAATGTAAAGACTACAATATTTAAACAACATTTTTAAAATGTTTTTTTTTAATATCATATCTATAACATTTAAAAGATGTTAGAAAAAATTTCTTTTCTTCTTTGAAAACATTATTATGATATTACGAAAACGTTACATCTGGAATGTTCGTGAGATCTTTTTTAAACATTTAGAAAAACGTTCAAAAAATGTTATTTCAATTGGTTTGATAAAAACGTATTTAAAACGTATTCTTGTGACATTTGTAAAACGTTTCAATGTAAAGATTACAATATTTAAACAACATTCTTAAAATGTTCTGTTTATATTATATCAATAACATTTAAAAGATGTTTGAAAACGTTTCTTTTCTTCTTTGAAACATTTTTACGATATTACGAAAACATTACATCTGGAATGTTTGTAAGATCTTTTTAAAACATTTAGAAAAACGTTCAAAAATGTTATTTTAATTGTTTTGATAAAAACGTATTTAAAATGTATTCTTATGACTATTGTAAAACGTTTCAATGTAAAGATTACAATATTTAAACAACATTCTTAAAATGTTCTGTTTATATTATATCAATAACATTTAAAAGATGTTTGAAAAACGTTTCTTTTCTTCTTTGAAACATTTTTACGATATTACGAAAACATTACATCTGGAATGTTTGTAAGATCTTTTTAAAACATTTAGAAAAACGTTCAAAAAATGTTATTTTAATTGTTTTGATAAAAACGTATTTAAAATGTATTCTTATGACTATTGTACAACGTTTCAATGTAAAGATTACAATATTTTAACAACATTCTTAAAATGTTTTTTTTAATATCATATCTATAACATTTAAAACATGTTAGAAAAACGTTTACCTTTTTTTAAACATTACGATATTACAAAAAACATTACATGTGAAATGTTTGTAAGATCTTTTTTAAACATTTAGAAAAACATTCCAAATTGTTTTTTTAAATGTTTTAAAAGAAACGTATTTAAAATGTATTTTTGTGACGTTTGTACAACGTCTAAATGTAAGGGTTACAATATTTTAACAACCTTTTAAAATGTTCTTTATATCATATCTTTAACATTTAAAAGATGTTGGAAAACGTTTTTTTTCTTCTTTGAAAACATTATTATGATATTACGAAAACGTTACATCTGGAATATTTGTGAGATCTTTTTTAAACATTTAGAAAGACGTTCAAAAAATGTTATTTTAATTGTTTTTATAAAAACGTATTTAAAACGTATTCTTGTGACATTTGTAACACGTTTCAATGTAAAGACTACAATATTTTAACGACATTTTTAATATTTTTTTTTAATATCATATCTATTACATTTAAAAGATGTTGGAAAACGTTTCTTTTCTTCTTTGAAAACATTATTATGATATTACGAAAACATTTCATCTGGAATGTTTGTGATATTTTTAAACATTTTGAAAAACGTTCAAAAAATGTTATTTCAATTGGTTTGATAAAAACGTATTTAAAACGTATTCTTGTGACATTTGTAAAACGTTTCAATGTAAAGATTACAATATTTAAACAACATTCTTAAAATGTTCTGTTTATATTATATCAATAACATTTAAAAGATGTTTGAAAAACGTTTCTTTTCTTCTTTGAAACATTTTTACGATATTACGAAAACATTACATCTGGAATGTTTGTAAGATCTTTTTAAAACATTTAGAAAAACGTTCAAAAAATGTTATTTTAATTGTTTTGATAAAAACGTATTTAAAATGTATTCTTATGACTATTGTACAACGTTTCAATGTAAAGACCACAATATTTTAACAACATTCTTAAAATGTTTTTTTTAATATCATATCTATAACATTTAAAACATGTTAGAAAAACGTTTCTTACCTTTTTTTAAACATTACGATATTACAAAAAACATTACATGTGAAATGTTTGTAAGATCTTTTTTAAACATTTAGAAAAACATTCAAAATTGTTTTTTTTAATGTTTTGAAAGAAACGTATTTAAAATGTATTTTTGTGACGTTTGTACAACGTCTAAATGTAAGGGTTATAATATTTTAACAACCTTTTAAAAATGTTCTTTTTTATCATATTAATAACATTTAAAAGATGTTGGAAAAAAGTTTTTTTTCTTCTTTGAAAACATTTTTAGGATATTACGGAAACATTACATTTAGAATGTTTGTGAGATATTTTTTAAACATTTTGAAAAACGTTCAAAAAATGATATTTTAATTGTTTTTATAAAAACGTATTTAAAACGTATTCTTGTGACATTTGTAAAACGTTTCAATGTAAAGATTACAATATTTTAACAACATTCTTAAAATGTTCTGTTTATATCATATCAATAACATTTAAAAGATGTTTGAAAAACGTTTCTTTTATTCTTTGAAACATTTTTACGATATTACGAAAACATTACATCTGGAATGTTTGTAAGATCTTTTTAAAACATTTTGAAAAACGTTCAAAAATGTAATTTTAATTGTTTTGATAAAAACGTATTTAAAATGTATTCTTGTGACATTTGTAAAACGTCGAAATGTAAAGACTACAATGTTTTAACAACATTCTTAAAATATTTTTGTTAATATCATATCTATAACATTTAAAACATGTTAGAAAAACATTTCTTTCCTTTTTGAAAACATTATTATGATATTACGAAAACATTACATGTAAAATGTTTGTAAGATCTTTTTTAAACATTTAGAAAAACATTCAAAAAATGTTTTTTTAAATGTTTTAATAAAAACGTATTTAAAATGTATTTTTATGACGTTTGTACAACGTCTAAATGTAAGGGTTACAATAGTTTAACAACCTTTTTAAAATGTTCTTTTATATCATATCTTTAACATTTAAAAGATGTTGGAAAAACGTTTATTTTCTTCTTTGAAAACATTATTATGATATTACGGAAACATTACATCTGGAATGTTTGTGAGATCTTTTTTAAACATTTAGAAAAACGTTCAAAAAATGATATTTTAATTGTTTTGATAAAAACGTATTTAAAACGTATTCTTGTGACATTTGTAAAACGTTTAAATGTAAAGATTACAATATTTTAACAACATTCTTAAAATATTATGTTTATATCATATCAATAACATTTAAAAAGATGTTGGAAAAACGTTTCTTTTATTCTTTGAAACATTTTTACGATATTACGAAAACATTACATCTGGAATGTTTGTAAGATCTTTTTAAAACATTTTAAAAAACGTTCAAAAAATGTTATTTTAATTGTTTTGATAAAAACGTATTTAAAATGTATACTTGTGACATTTGTAAAACGTTTCAATGTAAAGACTACAATATTTTAACAACATTTTTAAAATGTTTTTGTTAATATCATATCTATAACATTTAAAACATGTTAGAAAAAAATTTCTTTCCTTTTTGAAAACATTATTATGATATTACGAAAACATTACATGTGAAATGTTTGTAAGATGTTTTTTAAACATTTAGAATAACATTCAAAAAATGTTTTTTTAAATGTTTTAATAAAAACGTATTTAAAATGTATTTTTGTGACGTTTGTACAACGTCTAAATGTAAGGGTTACAATATTTTAACAACGTTTTTAAAATGTTCTGTTTATATCATATCAATAACATTTAAAAGATGTTTGAAAAACGTTTCTTTTATTCTTTGAAACATTTTTACGATATTACGAAAACATTACATCTGGAATGTTTGTAAGATCTTTTTAAAACATTTTGAAAAACGTTTAAAAAATGTAATTTTAATTGTTTTGATAAAAACGTATTTAAAATGTATTCTTGTGACATTTGTAAAACGTTTCAATGTAAAGACTACAATATTTTAACAACATTTTTAAAATGTTTTTTTTAATATCATATCTATAACATTTAAAACATGTAAGAAAAACATTTCTTTCCTTTTTGAAAACATTATTATGATATTACAAAAACATTACATGTGAAATGTTTGTAAGATCTTTTTTAAACATTTAGAAAAACATTCAAAAAATGTTTTTTTAAATGTTTTAATAAAAACGTATTTAAAATGTATTTTGTGACGTTTGTACAACGTCTAAATGTAAGGGTTACAATATTTTAACAACATTTTTAAAATGTTCTTTTTATACCATATCAATAACATTTAAAAGATGTTGGGAAAACGTTTCTTTGCTTCCTTCAAAACATTCTTATGATATTATAAAAACATAAAATGTCGGCCGTTTGTAAGATATTTTTAAACATTTTACAATAATGTTTAAAAGATGTTTTTAAACATTACCCGAAAATCATCGGACATGGTACATTACTAAAATGTTTTTATAATGTTAAACATAATATCAATAATGTTTTATAAATGTTATAATGACAGTTTTAGAAAATGTTGTCTTCAAGACATTTTTAAGACCTTTTGAAAATGTTATGATAACGTTTTGTGTTAGATACACTTTCTCACAGGTTTCACGGCAAACCGCTGCACAATACATGGTGGGTTGCGTGCGGTCGAGCGCCTGCGTGAAGTTATCTACCGTAATACTTCACGCAGGCGCTCGCCCGCACGCAACCCACCATCGGTAGGCACTTGTATTGTGCAGCGGTTTGCCGTGAATCCTGTGAGAAAGTGTATACTAAAGTGTTCTTTTTTCAGAAAAATACTCCACAAAAGATAAGAAAATTTACAAGAAACAAGTAAGAAACATAACGAATTTTAAATCATGACCATTATTTGAACAATAGATGAAGATTTAGTTGATTTTTGGTATGTTTTAGTAGGGTATCTCCACCCCGGAGTTACGGGTCGAAATCTGGATATGATTCTGAACTAGCCATGTATGTTTGTTTATTTGTTGTTTTTTTTCGAGAAGAGGGGGCTATGCGAATATGGATCCGTCCATTTCAGAGTTTAAGAGTGATAGTCGTATAGATTTACTTCAAATGTCTGAATTCGCACTCTCCTCATCAAAGTGCTTGACTTGGGCACGCTGGCCTAATATTCATATTATAAGTATAGTAGATACAATAATAGAACAAGACAATTATGGTATTTAATTTTCATATGGTATGTTTGTCATTATGATATCATACTTTGTAAAGCAAACATGTACATGGTTGTGCATTTTAATCTACTTTCTGCCAAATGAATAAGGTCAAAAATAATGACTGAAATACCCCAGAATTATTACAAAACACTTTTGAGAAATACATCTGGGTCCAAGAGCAATTTCAATACTGCAGAGCTAATAGAAATCATGTTCGGATTATGTCAAAAGAATAAGAAGAAAAAGGCCTAGTGAATTGGCTGTAAGTTAACTACCTGGAAGTCATTAAAACAAGACATCTTCTTTATAACATTTTAAGTGATAAAAATAGAGATTATTATTGTCAACACACTCTATAATTCATGTCAAGTTCATATTGCCCCAGTTATAGATGTATGCCAGTGCACCTAAATATGTTTGTTTTAATAATCAATGAATTAACTGTTGCCTTTCAACATGATCGTCTACAAGCTTAAATTCATTTAATGTCCAGAATGGGAAAATACAAAATGTACTGAAACTGGTTAATCTACTGAGTTTGGTTGTTTGTTTGTTTTTATTTCCGAAATCCATATATATATATAAAAGTTTTAAAAAACATACATATAAAACACATTTAAAATGATAAGAAATCTTCTAACTTCTAAATCTTTACTAGAGTCATGCAACACCTGCTTATAAGTAAGACTTTCGTGGACATAAATTGCCACTCCACCCCCTTGCCTGTTACGGTCTTTACGAATCAAATTATAATGAGTTATTTTAATTTCTGTATCCTGAATACTATCGTCCTATCTCGTTTCATTGAGAGCAAAAATATGAATATTATTTTTGCATAGTATTGATTCAATTTCCTCAAAATGTTTCAATAGGCTTACGACATTCAATTGCGCACAATTAAAACCATTTTTATTTAACTGACCATATTCAAATGATGTATTACTATACTTCGGTTTCTGTTTTTGAGTTTTGACAGTACCTTCATTTTGTATCGCCACATTATAAAAGGGCAACTGTTCCATAGTACATTTTTGACATTCCCATCCACAAAATTGTTCTAACATATTATCATACCGTTCATTTGACACACCACAACATGATATGTGTACACATTTTTTACACTTTGTACATTGGAGGCCTTTCTGATTACCATTACCGACTTACTACATAAAACACATGGAAATTTCCTAACCATCCTTAGAAGAGAGAAGGAGAGAAAAATGTCTACTATATTAATTAAATACAATCACAACACACAAAAACAAATACTAAATAACAAATAAATAAAAAATCAAGCAATTAAAATAACAAAAATATTGATGTAAGTCCGTCTAGATCGTATATCAGTTGTAAGACGGGCTTCCCATGATGGTCGTTTTCATAATTTCCTGGCTTCTTCTATTGATGATACTAATTTTTTAATGTTCGTTCCAGAGTTGGATGTGAGCGCGACAAATATGCGCCCATCCTGCGACCATGCTGCCGTGACATTCGAAGACGATCTGGTTTGTTTGAGTATCTCGTAATTCGGTTTCGTAAGGTCTTCATTGATCGAGATACCTGTATTTTTCAGCCGGCGTCGAGATTTCAGTATAGATTGGCGTATGCGGTAGGACGCCAATTTGATGATTATCGGTCTACCGCGGTTGTCTTGTCTGCGACCGGACTCGGACACCTTGGACGCCCATGATGTGGAATCCGTAGCCGTCGACGATGTCGATGATGATGTAGTTGTCGAGGACAGCTGGTTCTGCGATGAAGTTTGTGTAGAATGACGAATGTTGGCGTTGTTTCGATCTTTCCGGGGGGCCCCGATTCGATGGCTCCTCTCGATGTCTTCGATGCGGAGATTGATGCCCAGCTTCTCCTTCGCTAATTGCAACATTATTTCGTCTGTGTTTTCTTCCCTTGATTCAGGTACACCGAATACCCTCAAGCAGCTTCTCCTCGAGTACTGTTCAGCCTCATTTGATTTGTTTTGGAGAATGGTAATCGATTCTCTCTGCTTTTCCAAACTTTTCTCCAATTTCTCAATTTTTGCAACTTTGGCGTCTTTTTCGATCTCGAGTGAAAGAATTTTCGCTTCATTCCGCTCTACCTGCTCCGTCAGTCTGGTGATCGACTCCTTTACTTCTTTCAACTCCTCTCTCATTGTAGATCTGACTGCATCCTTGATTAATTGAGTAAACTGATCACTCTCCAGTATTTCTTTAATAGTCAATGATTGCTCAGATACCGACTCAGAGTCGATTGATGGAGTCTGTTTTTGATTTCTTGTTGGTTTGTTTGCTTCGGGTCGCCATTTATAACTATAAACCCGTGTTTAATGTTCACTTGTGCTTACAAATAGAGTAGTCAAGCATATACACGAGTTCAATAACTCACCTAGTTTGTGTCTTTAACATTCTTCAGAGTCACCCAGTCGGATATCAATGGGCGAGTAAGCCGAGTATACGGGCGATGAATACACCAACCTGTGTTTAATGTTCACTTGTGTTCACAAAATAGAGTAGTCAAGCATTATACACGAGTTCAATAACTCACATGGGGCCCGTTGCATAAAACTTACCATTGATGGTAACTTTGCCATCAATGGCAACTACCATGGTAACAGGGCTCAACAGCCAATCAAAATCAAGGTTACCATGGTAGTTACCATTGATGGCAAAGTTACCATCAATGGTAAGTTTTATGCAACGGGGCCCTAGTTAGTGTCTTTAACATTCTTCAGAGTCACCCAGTCGGATATCAATGGGCGAGTATACGGGCGATGAATACACCAGCTTTCCCGCCAATCGCGACCCGGGGGGTGAAAGCACCGAAAAATATCATGACCTCCGTGATATATGCTGGCATTTTCTTCTTTAAATTCATGAGTTGTAATCAAGTCCTCATTGTCCAAATTGTCCAGGGAAGCCCTACTGTCGTAATATCACGTTAAATCTTACATTCTAGTGCCGAAATGATGACGGCCAATGTCGAATAGGGTACATACCCTATTAATTATTACTATTTACTATTACACTGTATTATCATTATTTCTACTACTACTTCTACTACTACTTCTACTACTGCTACTACTACTACTAATACTAATACTACTATTGTTACTACTACTAACTAATACTACAATTAATATTACGACCATACTACTACAACTATAACTATATTACAGGTACAGGTACTGAATACAACAACAACTACTACTCCTACAACTAATGACTAGCTACTACTACAACTACTGATGATGCTACTACGTACTAGTACTACTACTGCTACTTCAACTACTACTACTACTACTACAACTTCTACTACTGCTAGTACTACTACTACTTCTACAACATGTAATACTACTACTTTATATTTCCAATTCATTGTTTTCAAGTTTTCAAGTTTCAAGTTTAATAATAAGTGTCTTTTAGGAATCACATGTAGCAAATTATAATAAAGTGTAACCATAACAGTACAAAAAATATCGTCACAATATTCCATAGCACACAATGTAGAATAAAGAAAGATGAGTAGACCTTGGTTGAAGCAAAGCTTGTTAAGTTAAGGCCCCTCAAGTGCCTTCCACACCCACAAACACACTGGTGCAACCTGTACGTACACAGAACGTCATACATGCACACTAATTTGATTTCAAACCAACAATCATGCTTCTCATACACATTTATTTCATAATTCCAAACATTTTCACCCTCGATCTGTACCAGTTTTTAAATAGCATATACATTCCAGTCCATGCACACTGTACTAGCTTCATTTATTTATATCCCCTCTTTCCATTTTTCATTGACACACACAAATAGAAAGACCCCCAAACACACACTAACACACACACCCACATTCTCTTAAAAATCAAAACCATATCATTCTCTCTACTTCTCACTCACTTTGTAACCAAACCCACCTTATCTATACGCACAATAACATTCCCACCTCTCTAGTTTAATCCCCAGCCCACACCCGCCATAAGATCAATTTAAGAGTCCTAAGAGTTTATTGGTCATAGAGATTGACCAATGAAGCTCTGAGGAGATATAAACTTTTCTATCAAGAATAATGTTGAATAATGCTGATGTTGGACTATTCAGCAGCCTTCGACACGTTATCCCATAGCATCTTACTCCTTCGGCTACGGAACAGGTTTGGATTCAGTGGTGCTGCTTTTGATTGGATTGAATCATATATTAGGGGTAGTTCTCATTCTTTCGTCATTATTAGGGACTTTTAGATTTTCACGACGAGAACGTGGACTGCTGCGTGGACATCCTTTAAGGCAATGTGACGTCCTTTTAAGGCACTGCCGGGCACTGACAGTCTGCCTGGCAGTGCCTTAAAAGGACGTCGCATTGCCTTAAAAGGATGTCCACGCAGCAGTCCACGTTCTCGTCGTGCAAATCTAAAAGTCCCTATTAGAGGGAAGCCGTCGGCTAATCAAGAACTGCTACGTGGAGTGCCACAGGGCTCGGCGTTGGGCCCTATTCTTCTCTTGGAAGCTTAAAAAAGGTTTGATTTTAAATTACAGTGCATAAGTATTACCCCTATACCCGATTAGGGTGACGAATGTATGTATATTGTATAAGGGGATCGGTATGGGTGTGCATATGTATGTATGTTGTATGCATGTGTATAATTATGTAAACATATACATATATATATATGTACATATTGTATTAATATGTGTACTTGTAACGAGATAATTATACATGTACATATATATGCATATATCCTGTTAATCTTTTATTACTGTTATATCGATACACATACAGAAGTAGGGGTGATAAATCCAGTATTATCCTTATTATCCTATAAAAAAATGCATTCAAATATTTCCACATTATACCCTCATCTACATCTTGCCATTATGTTGTTTGTGCATGCCATACACTCCATTGCTACTATGTTGCAGTCCTCTTCTTTTCTCTTTCTCCAAGCTCTCTACCCTCTCCTCCTCCTTGCCTATCCCTTTCTTCCTTTCTTCTATTTATAATGTATATTATGTAGTTGTGTATTCGGACGTACCCATTACAAGCTTTGCATACCGGGATTCGCGCCTTCTTCCTTGTAATACAAGTTCTTAAATTATATTTATGTTCCTAAGTATAAATTGTATTGTTTGAACAGATGTCAAATTGAATGGAAGAAAATAAATGTTCACTTGAACTTGAATTGAATATCGCCTTGAAGGTATTATCATGGGGTTTTTTTAGTGGACATTTTCAGCGTTGAATTCTCTATTGAGTCTATATTATCCATAATGATGAAAATAGTTGATAATAATAACAATAATTATGACGACGATGATGATAGTGATGGTGATGATATAAATGATGGTAATGATGATAGTGATGATGATAGTGAAACTACTACTCCCACTACCACTACCACTACTACTACGGCTGCTGCTGCTGCTGGTACTACTAGTGATAATAATAATGATACCAACAATTTTAATAATAATTATTATTATTATTATAATGTCAGAGAAGAAGATGATAATTATGTTTCTAATACTACGCCTAATAGTAGTTTCCAGGTGTCATTGCTTTACATCTATTAGGCAATGTATTGATTGACCTTGTATCTAATAGAGAGCTCGAACAACAACATTTTACTGTTGTTAATGATATAAGCTATGGAGAATTATGTTGGATTTCAGTCATGGTTATCTCCGATGCAACTAAGAAAGTCTTAATAATCATTTTTCAAAATTTGTAAACATTATTAAATTTAGAACTTTACTATATTATCATAAAAACTATAAAAGAAGCTTTACATTATGATCCCAGTTGTTATTGATTTCGTAGACAACGTTTACAGAAGAGGAAATATGTACAATCTTTTAGTTTTTTTCGAAGGTCCTGCGGACGTCACTTTTACTGAAGAGAGACCAACCCCTGGTTTCATCATGAACATTTTCCGGAACATTGGAAAGAGGTTTGTGGATTTTTACAAAAATTAAAATGCTTTGTTACCTCTTTGCTTACAACTGCACTGTCTGAGCTAGGGTATTGATGCCTGAATAAAGTTTGGATAGGAGAAACCGGTGTTCCTTCTATAGAGTTATCGAATGAAAGTTCTTTAGAGGATAACTGTCTCTTTCACTACACATTCCACCACTGACTTGAAAAACATTTTGGCGTTAATCATCATTAGGGATGAATTCTAGGTTTTATGATATTCTTAAAGTATCTCATATACATTAAGATCGTTCTTTTATATGTCTATGTCTTTCTCGAACACCTAAACAGAGAGAGAGAATGAGAGAAAGAGAGAGGGAGAGAAAGAGAGAGAGAGAGAGAGAGACGAAGAAAGAAAAATAACGAAATTACCAATGACAGGATTCGTTGCTAGAAATGACATTCAAAAGTTAGCCCTACCAAAGACAGATATGGATACAAAATTCTTCTATTATTCTGGTTGGTAGGACACAACAAGTGTCAACTTTTACACGTATATATGCAGCCTTATGTTTCGTAGCATTTGAACCAATTGAATTATATGCAACCAGAGAAGGGAGGTCCAACGTTAATTATGGAACAGGATTAGCTGATTAAAAATACCAAGCTGATTTATAAAACAAGGTTCACGACCAAGGGCGTAATCATTAGTATGATTACCGCATGAAGATGTTCAGCATGTTTATATAGTATAGAAACTAATCGTGAAAAAGAAAACATTCTGGGTATACAACGACTCGCATACTTCTCCATTTATTATCGGGTCGTTTGAACTGGGTGAAGGTGTCCGCCCAATCAAGACCAGAGATGGATCATTAGCAAATGTGGCGAAGTACGTGTTTTTTTCTTCAATTTATTGGCGAAAAATCACACCAACAGTCACTGCTGTCTTATATTATAGCTTTGTCATTTAAAAAGAGTTCCTCTCATAAAAAATAACATTCTCAACCATAAATTTTCTTTATGAAGAAGTAATTTTCGAGTGGTCGTACATCCGTGACCGCTGAAATAACATGACGTAAGCTCAATTATAATAACAATCTATTTTTATATAGCGCATAACATATTTCAAAGTATGTCCCTATGCGCTTAGAAAGAAAAGCAAAGAGAAAAATAGGGTACCGAGTTCCTTTTACTTGTTTACAACAACAATTGATATAAATATGTTTTCAGGGTGGACTTAAACTTATCTATTGTGTCAATGTTTCTAAGTGAGTCTGGGAGGCTATTCCATAAAACTGGGGCAGCATGGGCAAATGAACGTTCACCATATGTCTTTGTCAAAATAGGAGGAACAACAAATAGATTATTTTTACATGATCGAAAATTTCTTACTGGTTTATATACAGCGAGTAATTAATTTAAATAAGATGGAGCTAATTCATAAAAACATTCATAAGCTAATAGCAATAAGAAATGGATACTCTTTGTCTGTTCAGGGTGTTACGAACCTTATAATGAGCAGAATGAGGAGTGTTTAATTAAATAATGTATAATCACCTAGTTGTGATGAGGGTAACATTGATTGCGAATGAGAAGGGGACTTACGCAATGAGATATGTACTGAAAATGATTTGGATTATAGTTTATACATTAATTGTCACCCCTTTGATATAACGGTTGAGAAACAAAAAATGGCGGATGTGCATTCAAAAAATCAAAGTGATAGCGACAGGCAGCACAGAGGACACGTGCCCCCGTCAAATGGCAATTTTTTTATTTTGAAAAAGAGAAGGGATCGAAAAATTGAAAAAGGGAAGAAAGAAAGGGACATGGGAAAATATAACGGGTAATTAAACGATGAAACGATCCCCCTTCAATCCTCCTATAATCAATGGCATAATCAATGGCCTTGTTAATTTGTATTTCATCCATGTAGTAAAACCGGTGCCCCCTCCCCTCATCATGATGCCAGTCTCAAGCTTTTCTTTGTTGAGCCCGTTTCACAGTGTCGAAGCAAAATGTTTCTGTCATTTTATCTCTGACATTTTTACAGCACACGATTCGTTTCGCTGGATGCACTGGTTATCAATTTACGTTCTTTCTTTAACACTTTCAGGTATTCTCAGTTCCTAGTCACATATCCGTCCGTAATCATGTTACTCGTCTTACTGGTGGTCATCATCTCGGCAGGTCTTGGTGTCCTTCTCAATAAATTAGCTTCCTTCGCTAACCCAACAAAGGTAAGATAATATTCTAGATATTTTGTTGGATTGCATTTTACTGAGCATTAAAAGAAACATATCATCTTTTAAAGGGACAACCATAATGTATATGAATAATACATTAGCTTTGGTCATAAACATAAAAATGCCTGAACAGTAGAAAGATTGGTCGGCTTATTGTGTATTCAATTTAATGTTGAATGTATGTGGATACTGTTTATTTTGTTAATTATCTAGTAATTTATTTATTATTTAAAAACATTAAGTGTAACAAGGAAAAATATCTTATGATATGAAGGAGGGTACGAGACGATTGTCTTTCATACGATTGTATTTTATTTTGACAGGGATTTGAAGCCCGAGGAACAGTCATCAGTGGGCGATTGAATGCTTTGAGGAGAATGCAGGATGGTGCTGATGGGATCTACTCATGTCCATCAACATCTAACCAATCAAACGGTGACCTGTGTTCTCATCGTGTAACCAGAGACATCACAAACGAAACTCTAGATGATGAGGTACTAGGAAGTTGCACCAATGATTGTAAGAATAAAATCTTTGCTATTTGACCAAAACCTTGGATATTTCGCCCCGCAGTGAATGATTCACATAAAATTACATGATTTTTACAAGTATGTCCCTCTACCTCTAGAAACCGGATCTAGGAAACAGAAACATGGAAACAATTCAAATTCACAAAAATGAAATCAACAGAAATCATAATTGTAACATTGTAATTATATGAACACTACTAATAAAGTTACTCATGGGCATACGAGGTGGGGGCTCTCCACACACAATGGGATTTCCGAAGTTTCGATATTCGGGCAACCGCCACCTCGAATTCGAGTAGGGAAGTGCCCGAATATCACAAAATGTGACTGTACGCCTATGAAGATACGGAATAGATTTCTGGTAAATCGTATAGGCTTTCTAAAAAAAGGACACTACCGCCATTTATTGTCAAGACAGTATAAATTCTTTTCATCGGGGAGGTGGCGTACTACAGAAATGATAAATGTTTTAAATGATATTGTTTCAAAGTGTATCCTGTTTGACATCAATACCTTATTAAAAGGATAACGTACACAAAACAGTATATATTTTCAAAATGAGCATTTTTTTTCACTATTTGGTTTTTAAAAAATGTGTGTGGATGTGTGTATGTGTGTGTGTGTGTGTGTGTCTGAGTGAGGAGGGGGGAGGGGTGAACGATCGGACCCAATTAGCAAAGGCCCATCAGGATACTAATACACGTACTAACAGAAGTTATAATAGCTGGCGATTAATGGAATCTTTTAAAAGCAGCTGAGAATAAAAAGGCCTTCATTTCCTAGACATAGATCAAATTTTGTCCTTACAAGAGCTATATAGAGGCAATATAGTGACCCGTCACGACAAAATGGGACAGAATTCGCTGGGCTAGACCTTAAGATTTTTGAAAAAAATCAATGTTTCATGAATGTAATGTGTGTATTTTTTTCGTCTTAAAAAAAATGGCAAATTCTATAGCTCTTTTAAAACACGAAAAGAACAGAGAGAGAACAGGAACTATGTCGAGAATACATATCAATAATTTGTTGAGTTCTGTGGAGCGAATACAAAAGAAATTTCGCTCTACTGAAAGACAGAATAGGAATTGTGGTGAGGTTTTATGCGCGTGATTAGGCAGAGAATCAGGGAATTTCCCATTTAAAAAAGATTATTATAAACTAAAACAAGTTTACGATCTTTTATAACCTTTTTTTTTAATAGGAAATTCTATAGCTCTTTTAAAAATTGAAATGAAAAGAAAAAAGCTTTTAAAAGAGAAGCAGGAAGTGTATCGAAATTATGAAACAGGCAGTTTTTTAAACGAAACAATAAAAGTAGGGGACAAGAAAAAATAATGACGTCATTTTCTCTTTCTAAAGATCGAGCTAACTAGGGCAAAAAAAAATCATTGAACAAAAGACTTGTTCATGTTGAGGATTTTTCACCTAACCTCACAGCCGAGTTCTGTGGAGTGAATACAAAAGAAAGAATAGGAATTTTGGCGAGGGTTTATGCGCGTGATTAAGCAGAGAATCAAAGATTGCCTGGCCAAAGGGAATTTCCCATTAAAAAAAAAAGATTATTATGAACTAAAACATGTTTATGATAACCTTATTTTTAATGGGAAATTCTGTAGCTCTTTTAAAAGTTGAAATGAAAAGAAAAAAGCTTTAAAAGAGAAGCAGGAAGTGTGTCGAAATTATGAAACAGGCAGTTTTTTTAAAGCCACACTGTACTACTTGCAGTGCCGTATATATATACGGCACTGACTACTTGTAGCTACTTGCTCCCTCTATATATAAAACAATGCCTAAGCGGTGCCCGTTGGTCCCCCATGATCTTTTTCTTATGTTAATTGACAGCTGAGTTGATGAGATAACCACCTGTCAGTGACCACGCTAATCCCTCTAATCCCTCCTGGCCAAACTAGTGTAGTTCATTTCAAGATCATTTCAAGTTCATTTTTATTCAAAACCACACAAAACATGATATAATCTTTTAAATAAAAAAGAGACTGGTAATAGTACATTAAACAACATATATTAACTTGATTAGAACATAAAATGAATGGCTTTAGGACCCCTTTAGAAGCTAAGCTTGTGAGCGGGGCCCTATAGTCCACAAAATACATACATTAACAATATGGCAAGGTGAATGAAAAGAATGTAACGTATATACAAAGGATGGAAATACTAAGCTACAGAATATAGAACACACAAATACTCACACGCGCGCGCACACACACACACACAATACACAGCATGACACAGTGACATTTGTTCTTGCAAAAACTGATGAATAAGACCCCTTTGACGTGTATTATAATTATGAATTTGTGATTTCTGACGGAATAAATCTTTTAACGTACATTCATGAGGCATAGACTGAAGTTTAAACATAAACAGTACGCAATTGAACGACACAAGTCCACTAAGTGGTAACATTCTTAGTTAGAGGAACAGTGGAGAACTTGGATGTCTATAATTAGAATTAGTAATAGGCCTTATTGCCTTCTTCTGCCTGCAATACTCTCAACTTATCAATATATGAATTAAAAGTGTTTCCCCAAGCAACATTACAATATGTCAAATAAGGAAGAATAATACTATTATATAATGTTATCAACACTCTTTCGGGTAGAGGGGCTTTATTAAGGAAAGAATAAATGTAGGGAAAAGAAAAAATCATTACGACATTTTCTTTTTCTAAAGAACGAGCTAACTAGGGCAAAAAAAAAATAATTGAACAAAAGATCTGTTCATGTTGAGGATTTTTCACCTAACCTCACAGCCGAGTTCTGTGGAGTGAATACAAAAGAAAGAATAGGAATTGTGGCGAGGGTTTATGCGCGTGATTAAGCAGAGAATCAAAGATTGCCTGGCCAAAGGGAATTTCCCCATTTAAAAAAAAGATTATTATGAACTAAAACATGTTTATGATAACCTTATTCTTAATGGGAAATTCTGTAGCTCTTTTAAAAATTGAAATGAAAAGATAAAAGCTTTTAAAGGAGAAGCAGGAAGTGTATCGAAATTATGAAACAGGCAGTTCTTTCTAAAGCCACACTGTACTACTTGTAGCTACTTGCTCCCTCTATATATAAAACAATGCCTAAGCGATGCCCGTTGGTCCCCCATGATCCTCTTTTTCTTATGTTATTTGACAGCTGAGTTGATGAGATAACCACCTGTCACTAATCCCTCCTGGCCAAACTAGTGTAGTTCATTTCAAGATCATTTCAAGTTCATTTTTATTCAAAACCACACAAAACATGATATAATCTTTTTTTTTTAAAAGAGACTGGTAATAGTACATTAAACAACATATATTAACTTGATTAGAACATAAAATGAATGGCTGTAGGACCCCTTTAGAAGCTAAGCTTGTGAGCGGTGCCCTATAGTCCACAACATACATACATTAACAATATGGCAAGGTGAATGAAAAGAATGTAACGTATATACAAAGGATGGAAATACTAAGCTACAGAATATAGAACACACAAATATTCTCACACACGCGCACACACGCACACACACACAATACACAGCATACACTGCTGAGTAGGTCCTCAGTGGTAAAAAAAGCATTTTGAGAATGAGAAATTATTAAGATACAAAGAAGAATTATGTCAATCTTTCAAGTAGGTACGTTTTTGATAACCTTCTAAACCTAGAAAGAGTTGTACTATTTTTTATATCATCAGGCAAACTGCTCCATTCTTTAATGCAAATGATATTGAAAGAGGTCAGAGTGACATTTGTTCTTGCAAAAAGCTGATGAATAAGACCCATTTGACGTGTATTATAATTATGAATTTGTGATTTCTGACGGAATAAATCTTTTAACGTACATTCATGAGGCATAGACTGAAGTTTAAACATAAACAGTACGCAATTGAACGACACAAGTCCACTAAGTGGTAACATTCTTAGTTAGAGGAACAGTGGAGAACTTGGATGTCTATAATTAGAATTAGTAATAGGCCTTATTGCCTTCTTCTGCCTGCAATACTCTCAACTTATCAATATATGAATTAAAAGTGTTTCCCCAAGCAACATTACAATATGTCAAATAAGGAAGAATAATACTATTATATAATGTTATCAACACTCTTTCGGGTAGAGGGGCTTTATTAAGGAAAGAATAAATGTAGGGGAAAAGAAAAATCATTACGACATTTTCTTTTTCTAAAGAACGAGCTAACTAGGGCAAAAAAATAATAATTGAACAAAAGATCTGTTCATGTTGAAGATCTTTCACCTAACCTCACTACTGAGGTCTGTGGAGCGAATTCAAAAGAAATTTCGCTCTACTATTAGAGAAAGAATAGGAATTGTGGCGAGGTTTTATGCGCGTGGTTAAAGTGAAGGTTCATTGAAATTTGGAAAAAAGGCAAATCACACCTCTACAGATTGCTGAGAACATTAACAAAATGACTAAAGTACTTTTTAAGCCCTCAATATTGTGAGGATAAATTAAATGCCATGATGGAGAGAGAGAGAAGACTAGAAGCCTAGTCTGCAAATATAGACTTTGTTTTGACACTTTTAGAAAACAGAGCAAACTCTGAAATGTCAGAATCTAATAAAAAGTGGCGTAGTGGATGAGTCGTCGGACTGTGGATCACGGGGTCCGCGGTTGGAGTCCCGCCGCGGCACTAATGTCCTTTGGCAAGACATTAATCTACACCTGCCACTCTCCACCCAGGTGTTAAATGGGTACCGGTAGGAAGGAATGCTTTGAATGCTGTGAGCGCCGAAATCGGCAGCCTAGCATATAGCCGGGTAATGTTGGAGCGCCTTGAGGACCTTGCAAGGTCGCTACGTGCGCTATATAAGAAACCAACATTATTATTATTATTATTTTGTTATATGACAACCATTCTAATATTATTAGATCGGACGTGCACACAATACATGCACACATTATTACACGCGCGCGCTCCTATTATTTTGCTCGGGTGCTCGATTATTAGTATAGTACTAGTATGTGACAGGGCGCTCCCAACGACAGGTTGTCGATCCCTAACTTCTCACACGGACCGCTAGGGCAGGGATAACAGCAATAAATTCGACAAGAATCTTGTCTAGTCGAATGCAAGAGATTTGCATTTCTTCCCCAGGAATTTTTTTTAAAACGATCCATAACATCTTACAGAGACTGCCAAATTGATATTAACCAGCTATTCAATGTTGATGTTACTAGGTGTATAATTGGCGTTGTTACTTTATTACATTGCGAAAATTGGTAAGATTAGATGTACTAAATTTACATCAAGGACCAGGCCCGTAACTAGGATTTTAGTGGGGGAGTGGGTGCAGCCATTATGAGGTGGAAACTTTCGAGGGCACGAAGCGCCCGGGCGGGGGAGGGTGTTGGAATGAGTTGTCCATCCTCCCCGAGTGGGGAATTTGTTGTTGTTGCATTTTTCTGTCTGAAAATCAAGTTTTATGTACAATTTCTAACAACAAAACGGTATCACTAATAACTGCAGTGTCCTACCTATGTTGTTTGCATTGTTTTTTTGTTTTTTTTAGCGGACCTCTTGTCGCGTGCACCTCGCACTCACCACCCCCCCCCCCTCCCCCTTGCATGCCTGAGGATAAAGGTTGCTTAACTTTTTCTTGGAACACTTGAATGTTTATGGAACATGTTTGTGTTTGAAATATTAATTATATTATTCTGCATTAAAGATTAAATATTATTTTCTACTGTGGTACATAAAGGCATGAACTGTCTTTAATACATAAAAAATATACTGTTTTTCTCAAGAAGGTGCACCATTGTATCACAATTTTAATGTCAACATTTTACCTGGACATTTCATCACCTTTTTCAAACCATATATTAATATATGATACATGTACATATAAAATAACGATTAAAGAAATTGGCTGTATCCTGAGTCTGATTCTGAGTCATATTTGCATCTACATGTAGTTGAATTATAGTTACAGTGTATAAACTGGAATATGTGGAGATGTGGAGAAATCAAGTGGGAGCTTAATTGCAAGGAAGTAAGCAAGAGAGATTGGGAGAGGAGGAAAGGGAGAATTTATTGCAATCGAGAGATGACTCGCGAGATAACCTTAGATATTAGTTAAGAAAAGTTTTTTTAAATAATAAAATGAATTTTAGTGTAAGTATGAGAAAAATGGGATAAAGTTATTAATTTTTGAAAATCGAGATCAATACATGTAGGCCTAATTAGATGGGGAATCTCCAACTGACATTTATGTGCGATATCACACTGCAAGGATAACTCCCATTTAAATTGTGCAAAAAATTACTCGAAGTGTCGATTTTTTTGATTATGCAAAATGGAACAGATATTTACTCACTGGGGGTGGGAACATATCAAGTAAAGTATATATCGCCCATACCATCATATGCCATTATACGTGAGAAAATTGAATTCTTTTATTTTGTGTAGACAACTTTTACAGTTCTCTCCCTTTTCCTTTGATATGTGCCCCTTTTGTTTTGACACGTTCCTCTTTCCTTTCTAATAAGTGCTCTTTTCCTTGTAATAAAGTGCCCCACTTCGTTCATAAGAACCAAGAACCTCTTCCTTTTCTCATGAATGCCCCTTTTCATGTCTGATAAATGCCCCTAACACAATCTAATAGGTGACCCTTTTCCTTGCCATAGGTGTCCCTTTCCATTCTCATAAGTGCCCTTATTCATCTCTGGTAAGTGCCTCTTTTCAGGTTCGAGAAGTGCCCCTTTTCACTGCTGATAATTGCCCCTATTCAAATCTGAGAAGTGCCCGTTTTACCTTGACAAGTGCCCCTTTCCCCTTGTAATTATTGCCCCTTCTCCTTCTAATAAGTGCTCCTTTTCTTTTCTCCTTAACATGCGCCCCTATAGAGCGACTTAGAGCAATATTTTCATTTATTGTCCCAAAAAGCTCGCTCGCATTTATAATTGGTACAACTGTGTTACTTATGAAATGCATTTTTAGTCTTTTCAGTTTTGTCTCATTTACTCAATGCAAAATCATGTATACATAATGTAAAATCGAGACCGGAGGATGAATTTATAATGTTCTTACAATAATCAAGCGGCGATAGAATTTTTCCTTTGAAAACGTGTCAACAGAATAACACTGAATATTTCATATCTTTATAATTTGTTTTTTCTTCCGTAGTTTCATCTAGGTTCGGAATGGTCTACCAATCTACTGACTCAATGGAGATGTTCACTTCTACTGGCATGAAAGCTGTGTGTCAACATGACAAAGAAAACTTTCGCAGTTACGTCGGTTTTGATCAGATCTGCTATTATCGTACAAATGGCAGTTGTTGCCCTTCGATATCATTAGGACACGTGACAGCATTGATGGTTGGCAAAGAATATTGCGATGACGTTGATGACAGTGATGTACTTAGAATGAAAGAGCTGCTAGAGGAATGCGTTGAATACTACTCAAGAGGATGTCTTGGCGGGGATGGTGGATCTATTTGCAGTGATGTTCCTGTAAACTGTTTAGCTTACTCTGGGGTATACACCATATTCCACTATCTTACCCCGAAGAACTTTGCACTGCAAGTAGCAAAAGGTGCCTTTGATCTTCAAACTGTCATGGTACTTCAACCTCTGAGGAGGTGGGATTATGGGGCACAAACACTGTATGAAATATATACCGATAAACCTCGCCTAACCGATGATGCAGTACAAGTTGCCGCCATTAGGGGAGGATTTAAATTCGAATTATTTGGTGGTTACCTTTTTTCAGACACCATCTATATCGGTATCGGTTTCCTTGTTGTAGTGGCCATCATTTGGATGTATGTGGGTTCATTCTTTGTCACAATTATGACTATGTTTAGCATTATTATGTCGATGGTTGTAGCTTACTTTCTCTATCATACTGTCTTTCGATTGGTTTTCTTTCCTTTTATCAATGTAATAACAGCAGTGCTACTGATCGGTGTAGGGGCCGACGACTGCTTCGTTTACGTCGACATCTGGAAGTTGACCAAAAAAGAACACGGTGGTGGTCGCGAGAATCGAGTATTAGTACTTCGTGAGACTCTGAAACACGCCGCGACCACCATGTTTGTTACAAGTTTGACAACGGCAAGCGCCCTCTTTGCAGGATGTGTCAGCAGCATCACAGCGGTTCGATGCTTTTCTGTCTTTGCTGGTACTTCCATTTTAGTCAATTTCGTCCTCACAGTGACTTGGATTCCAGCGGCAGTCATGATTCATGAGAAATATTTCATATGCGACGAAGATGCGCAAGAAGGATCATGTAGATGTTGTGGATTATGTTTTTCCTAGGGAGAATATACGACCATGTGAGCAGAGTTGGCAGTAGGTTCTTCGAAGAATACTTGCCAATTATCATTATTAAGTTACGGTTCCTGTGGATTCTACTTCTAAGTGGTCTTGGAATAGGTGGGTTTTGTGTAGTGTTCGTGGAACCACGACTCCGTCTCCCATCCCAATCTGAATTTCAGCTTTTTAGGAAAAGTCATATTTTGGAGCAGTATGACCAGGTCTACAAAGAGACGTTTAGCTTTGAGAGTGATTCGGAAAACACAATGCCGGCATATATAGTTTGGGGGATAGAACCTGTAGATAATGGGAACCATTGGGATCCAGATTCTGAAGGAACTACAGTCATTGACAATAACTTTGATGTCAAATCACCCGAAGCTCAAACGTGGCTTTATAATTTCTGTACAGATCTTAGAAATGCAAGCTTTCATGACAATATGGCGACTGCGCCAAACGAGTTTTGTTTCATTGATGTATTCAAAGGTTTCATGGAGAATGCGTGCGTAGGAGATATTTCTCCATGTTGTGGCCAAACAACATTCCCATATTCGTCCTCTCTTTTCAATCATTGTGTGCCTATATTCTACGGTATTGTGTGTCAGGCTTTGGAAACTTGTGGAAGCTATATTCCTGGTTTATGGTTTAATTCAGATAATAAAGTAGTTGGAATGGTCCTCGAAATCAAAACAAATATTAAGTTTTCACTGAGCTATGACAGTATTGGTCAATTTTGGTCTGATGTAAATGGTTTCATAGCAGATCGAATGGCTAAAGCACCTACGGGTCTGCGTCGAGGATGGTTTATAAGTGAGTCTGGCCTGCAGATGTCGTTCTTCGATCTTCAACAAGGTTTAGCTACGGGAACACCACTCTCTGTGGGCATGTCGCTCGTTTTCGCAGCTTGTGTCCTTTTGATGACCATCAGAAACGTTTTAGTGACCATTTACGCGATGTATGCAATTGCATGTGCCGTGTTTGTTGTAATCGCCTCAGTGGTTCTACTAGGATGGGAACTCAACATATTTGAATCAACTGTCCTCTCTCTAGCTGTTGGTCTATCAGTGGATTTCACAGTCCATCTAGGTGTTGCTTACCGTCAGGCAACCGAACCAGACAGGACATCTCGGTCAATGCATGCATTACAGACACTTGGCTCAGCTGTTACACTCGCAGCACTTACCACCTTGGTTGCAGGTGGATGCATGTTGCCTGCCACAGTACTCAGTTATGTTCAGTTGGGGACATTTCTTATGATAGTCATGGTTGTCAGCTGGGTATACGGACTGTTCCTATTTATATCACTTTGTAGGACCATTGGTCCGCAAGGGATGTTTGCACAAATCTCAAAATCATGCTGTCGTCGTAAACCAAACTTGCCTGAAAATAACCTAGAAATGAAACCAGAGGAACATGTACACGAACAGCATGTCGACACGAGTGATGAAATAATACAGCGTTGACATAAAAATAATCATCGATTTAGGGTGAAGAAGAATATCCTTCTTGATAAAATTATTTCAAAAGGCAGGTGGCTGATAAAATGATCGAGATTACAGTTTAAGCATTAATCCTGATATTGAGTCAGACAACCAACGAACCAATCAATCAATAAATCAATCAATTCATCAATAACTGAATCAAAAGCACAACTGATGTGACGCATGAAAATAACTGCAAATATCATATGAAAATAGAAAATTGAACGTTTCACGATACCAGCCGGAACAAATACCAAATGGTTGTCAAGTTTGGATGTTGCAGTCTTTAAAAAGTGTGTCACTCGTTCATAAAATATCGACAGATTTTTAAAAGTTATTTGATAGAAGAGATTGCGTCGGATTTACCTAAGCTTAATAAGGGTATGTTACCAGCATTTTTACCATCACTCTCCAAGTGTCCTATGGTTCAAACCTTATGAAATATATAAATTATTATGTAAACTCAAGCTACAAAAAAGCAATTGTCTCTCATGATTTACCAGTTCGTATAATCCGTGAGTTTGCTGTCGAGTTAAGCACACCATATTAAAGCAAACATATTAAATTAAGCTTTTCAGCTAGGAATTTTTCCTTAAATGTGGAAATATGCTGAAATTACACCTGTGGCAAAGTCTTATCCGCCTAAAACTGGCGAGCTAAGACCAATTGCATTAACTTCATATTTTGCAAAGATTGCAGAGTCTTTCATTGCAAAATGGTTGAGGGAAGACAATGCTAACAAAATATATCAAAACTAGTTTGGTAATAGACGAAACTTGTCTACATGTCACTCTGTAATTGGATTATTACATGCATTATAGTAACGCCGACAAACCTCATTGAATATCCACAATACCTTTGACTGATTTTTCGAAAGCGTTTGATCGAATAAACCATAATGTACTTGTCACTTATGCCTGGATTACATTTGCCCCGGGCGCCGTACGATGAATTAGTCTACGATTTTTCGTGCGATTTTGGGGGCATCGTAGGAGGCTACGGGCTACGATGTTTGTGTTTACATAGCCTATCCGATAGGCGTCGGGCTTTATGGCAAGTATATACTAATCGCGTTATGGAGACTGATCGGCGTGGGCGTCAGCCCGAGCGCCTATCATCACCGGTGAATGCGAAAAGTTAATTTCTTTTATGTACCTTGTTTCGTTCGTAGAAAATCTACGAACCCCCTGCAAAGCTCTTTCATTAATATTCATGTGCATTGACCAAAATAGGCCAATGAGCGATGAGGCCATGACGTCATGATATTTGTTTGGTTGAATAGAAGGGATCGCTTACCAAATAAGGCTAGTCTTATGAATCATGCATACGAATACACTCGTCACACATACGATAAACATATATGAATAATGATGAGTTCACCAGTGATGATAGGCGCTCGGGCTGACGCCCGCGCCGATGTTAGTCTCCATAACGCGATTAGTATACTTGCCATAAAGCCCGACGCCTATATCGGATAGGCTAGTGTTTACATTATCTACGAGCAACGTGCCATTTCTTGTATTGGCCCTTGCGGGCAGGCCGGGGCAAATCCGTACAGAGGCTGCTCGGAGATTGTACGGAAATCGTGCAATTTCAATGCAGTAGCCGTGCAGTCTCCGCAGCCTCCGCACGGGAATCGTACGGAGCCCGTGCAGCTTCCGTGTAAAGGTTGCGCGGAGAAGGCGCGGTGACCGTGCAGCCGCCGTGCCGTTTTGAAGCGTGTTTTGGCATCCATGTTCACTGAAAAATCGTGCGTTTGCTGCACGATCAGCGCGAGTCCTCCGCGCGATGTCCGTGCGAGGATTGTGCAATGACACCTACGACATGTCTACGGACTACGGGCTTACGATTTTTCAAATTTGTATAACTTTCTGCGAAACAAAATCGTAGAGGCCGCGGAGCCCCGCGGAGCCCGTGAATCCGTACGAAAATCTCACGGCCGCCTCCTGCCTCCGTACGGAGGCCGCACGGAAGAGGGAATACGGGCAGGATACGGGCTCCGTAGACTAATCTCAGGCCAAATGTAATCCAGGCATAAGTTGTTAGATTTCGGCGTCCGACCTTGCGTAATTTCATTAGTAATTGACTTCCTTATTACTCGTCAGCAAGCTGTGAAGTAAAAGGACATTTATCTCAATCTAAACAAAATGGTGTAGGTGTACCAGAAGAACTAATCTATTAGTGTTATTTTTTTAAAGTGTTACATGGATTAATTGACTGTGAGTCAGTACAAAGCTACATTATCCTCTGAAAACGCCGTAGAGATTCCATAAGCTAAATCATACATGCATATATATTTTTGTATTTCAATTAAAAATTCCAGTCATATCATGTCAACTTTCAATATATCGCCCTACCCCTTTTCAATCTGACACACTTTTATAAACTTATGTTTTGCTGTCTATTCCTTCTTATTTTATGTACATATTTGGATAGAGTTAACGGGGTGTGGGACCTGAGGGTTATGGTAATTCAGTTCACCTTTTTGACACTAGTAGAATGTAGAACAAGTACACAAATATCCCAATTGCAAGGCCAACTTGAACTGCTCGAATCATGCATCAAATAATATGAAATTAAATGTATTGAAACGTTCCTCGATGTCATTTTCATTTTCTAAACAACCTATGCAACCTTCTTCGTTATATATTGATTATGCACCTTTACCCTAGGTAAATACGGTTAAGATTCTTGGTGTCGCATGTAACTGAAATTATACAGAAGAGTAATAGAAAATTATTCATGCTATATACGTAGATTGAAAACGTACAACCTATCTGTATGTGATCTGTTAACGGTATATATTGGAGACGTAACAGCAATTTTGGAGTACTGTGTACCTCTTTTTCTGCAAGTTTGACTAACAGACAGATTAATGATATAGAAAGTATACAAAAAAGAGCATTTAGAATAATTCTTACATCAAACTACAGTTCATATGACAATGCATTAGCAAAACTAGATTTGCCATCTCTTTTGACTCGTAGAGAAAAACTTACTAAAGATTTTGCTGTTTCATTTGAAAAAAAAGTATGTTGTGTCAATCTTGGTTATATACCTCCAAAGAAAACTAACAAATTCAATTTACGAAATGTCAAAAAATATCAAGAATTTACTTGCAGAACTAAGAGATTCCAAAATAGTGCCTTCACTAATCTTACACGTATACTCAACAATCATCATGCAAATCAAAGCTTGTAATAATCATCTATCATTTTTGTGATACTCTGACCTGTTTCAAATTTGTATGGTGTTGCTATCAAGAATCAAGTCACTGCTTTTGTTTTCTATGTTTATACGTTTACCATACTGTACTCTTTCATGATATGTTGGATATATGGAGGAAAAGAAACCTAGATAAGATTCAATTTACTTACAGACAAAATAACCCTTCAATTCAAAGTGGGTTTAATAGACTATTGGATAGTTTCAAACGAACTGGAGAAACAAATTGCTGAGTGCAATATTATACCCTCCATAGCTCCTGATCACTCTGCCATTCATCTAGGTTTGCTTTGGGGTGATTACGTTTTTCAGAATATAGGTCCATCTTACTGGAAGTTCAATAATAGTCTGTGTTTAGATGTAGAATATGTTCATTATATGAGAGCAGAAATTAAATCTGTCTTAGATCAGGGGAAGAAAGATATTACAGATGCCAGAGTCCTGTGGGATTTCGTTAAAATGAAAATTCGTGAAAAACTAAGAAATATTCCAAAGTTAAGGCACAAGAAACGAAGGAAAATTTAAGGCAAAATACAGAGAGATATTCAGAAGCTTGAACATTCATTGGTTATTACTCGTAATAATGATACTTTACAAAAATTTAGAGTCTAAGAGAAATGAACTCAAAGTGTTATATGATCAGAAAGTAGTAGGGTTAAAAGTTAGATGGCGTGCAAAATGGTTTGAAGAAAGTGAAATCAATGACATTTTTTTTAAACAATTGTTGGCATCCAATCAGAAAAAAAAACATTCATAGACAAATTACAATTAGATGGTAGGAATGAAGAAAGAAAAAAAACGATCCAAAATTTTAAAAGAAATTAAACATGTTTATCATAATTTATACTCAGAACATGAACAAATGGGTAGGACAGATGATCTCTTTTTCAATATGTCTCACTTAAATATAAGTGAAGCTAGTGAGAAATCGTGTGATGAGAAAATTACATTTGGTGAATGTACTTCAGTGTTGAATAAAATGTCTTTAAACAAATCGCCTGGGAATGACGGTTTGTCAGTGGAATTCTATCGCATCTTTTGGCCTGATATAGGGAAACTTGTTTCAGTCGGACTCCTTCAATACCTCCTTTGAGAAAGGTGAATTGTCCACCACACAGAGACAGGATTTAATAACCGTAATGAAAAAAAGAAGATAAAAACCCTTTATATAATTGTAATAACAGACCAATTACCCTTCTTAATGTTGACTATAAACTATTGTCTAAAGTGTTGGCTGAAAAAATTAAGAATGTATTATAAGAGGTGATACTTGTAGATCAAGTGGGATTTTGGCCTGGTAGGAATATAAGAGAAACACATATTTTGAAGCTGAGGTCTTCTAGTCACAGTAATGAAAATATTGCATTGGGTAAGATGGTTTCTCTGGTAAAGGTGCTTAGGATATACTTCTCTTTGGATATTATTGTTAAAGAAGAAATGAATTATAAAGAAATACTGAGCAAAATAAAAAGATTTTTAGGGTGGTGAAAGCAACGGGATTTAACACTATTTGGGAAAATTCAATCGGTAAAGTTTTTGCAATCTCTAAATTACTATATGTGTCTTCTATTATGTCAGTACCACTAAGGGGTTTCAATGAAGTTGAGACGATATGCTTTAACTTGATATGGAATGGCCATGATAAGATAAAAAGGAATATTCTATATTTGAACTACGATACTGGGGGATTGAAAATGTTGAATTTCAAGTACATGATTTATGCGCAGCTGTAGTGTGGATTAAGAGACTTCTTTGTGGCAGTAATGACCTGAAATGGAAACAATTTTTCGAATATATATTCAGAACGGTAGGAGGAAGGTTAATATTTCTTTGCAATTATAATTCCAAAACAATCAATATCAGGACACCCAATCTCTACTTGGACTTTTTGAATATCTGGAATTATTTAAAAGAGAAGGAATATATTGTCAAAGAAACACATAATGAAAATCAATTTATCTTTAACAATACTTTTATTGAAGGTAGGATAATTCCTTTTAATGCAAAATTATTTCATGTCAACATTTTTTAAGTTAAACATTTGCTTGACGCAGTAGGTAATATGAGATCAGGGGACTATTTCACAAGGAAATGTCTGAATGTAGACGATTTCTTTTTCTAAATGATCTATACACCAAGTTGCCAGCTGCCTGGAAGATTAAGAGAATATGCAGAGGGAGAGGTGATACTCTGAATCACTCTATTGATTTGTCCAATATTAACTATAACATTAATAAACAGTGTATTCTTTTGAGTCTGTGTCTTCCAAAATGCTCTATAACATTTGTATTGCTACAACACAAGACTCCTTTGCTTTTAAACATCCAGAGGTGAACGCTTTAAATCTAGATAAGTCGACAATTACAACATGTTTCTTAATCCCCAGATTTTCCAATCTAGATTGGAAGTTAACGGAATTTGAGTACAAACTGTTACATAGCATCGAATTTGTTATGATAAACTGAATTTTGGATTAATACTGACAGTCAAATTTATGTTCCTTTTGTAGAAAAAGATGTAGAAACCTATTATCATATCTTCTATAAATGTACTGAAGTGTCCAGGATATGGAATGAGGTGAGAAACAAATTTAAAATGTTTCAGTTTCTTAATAATTTATGCAATGGATTCATGTGTTACTTGGTTTTAGAGAAAATATGAAAAAAATAATATATTATTGAATCATGTAGTGATTTTGGTCAAATACATGATTTACAGTAATCGTAAAAATGGAAAGTTTCCAACTAGCAAAGAAATATGTAGGGCTGTAGAGAAATTTTAAAAAAGTTGAATATGAAAAAGGAAAAAATAAAGGACAAATTGCCAATACATTATACAAAATGGGAAAATGTTACCCTTTAAAGATACTATGTCCCTTTTGCAGCCAACATCACATTCTGTAGAACTTTGCAGGAATTATGAATATGTCATGTGTGTCCTATCTGTAAAATTTAAACGTTAGCAGTGTCTTAATATTCAAATTATGCAAGGAAACCAATTTACTTGCTAGACTTCACTGCCAGACACTATTGAGTGACTGACTGGCTTTTTTCTTTTTCGGTAATAACATCCATAAAATGAGCTGTAAAGGGTACATGAGCATTTGTCTACATCAATAACCCACTTCTTGTCATGGCCAAAATTAAACTGATTGAATCTTTGCGCAGCACAAAACGTACGACCATTCGGTACAATGGTCTGAAAATCAGACTATTACTTACTGACTTGGTAGCACTTAAGTCGATTCGACAACTAATAGTCGTTATTTTCCCACTTAAAGACATTTTCAAGCCCCCCTTTTTTAGGGAAGTTCTAAATTAGTATTATCTTTCAAATGCCGTTGGAGTTCAACCTTTTCATTTTGGGGGCCTGCAAATGGGACATAGTACCTTTAAGGCAGTGGGGCTGATTATATATATATATATATATATATATATATATATATATATATATATATATATAAATTCCTGCTCACCTTTTCACTTGCTCATTGATCCTGACACTTATTTATTATCGTTGTTTGCTTGTTTTTTAAAATTATTATTACAATAGTATAGTTACAGACCTCCACTGATACAAGACCCCCATATAATAATAATAAAATCTAGGAGTTAAAAATGCACCATGTCATTCTTTGTAAATATAACAAATCGGTTTATTATGGGTTATGAATCAACACCTTCACCTTTCACTTTTTGTTCATATAAGAAAATCTTTATTTAGATTGCTTAATTTATATTGAACTAATTAATTAGCATAAAAGATATGTTTATACTGTAAAAAAATGTTCCTTTTTATAATGCTGTATCCGAAAATATTAATATGAAGTATTACCGTCACCTTTTACTTTTTTCTATATTGAAAAATCGATACTTGAAAAATATATTTCAAACTATGTCTGTGTTTACAATGTATGAGACAATGTACTATGTTTTTACTGTAAGAAAAATTATGTTCTTCTTTATAATTTTGTATATGAAAATCTGAATAAAGGCCAAAAAGCTTACAAAACACTCCCTTTAACTAAAACGCACGAAGACATGTAATCATCAACGAATAGGAATTTTTGATCTTTTCTTCCACAATGAGTTCGTTTTTCTCGATTATCTTCATAAGAGTTTGGGCTGGTTTTTCGACATAGGCCCTATTCCAAAATAAGTTAATTAAATATATTACCCTCAACTTAGATACAGTACACTGATATATGAAAATGTTTGTTTTCTATTATTGTATAAAAAGATCGAGAATATTTAATGTTTTTATTACAATTTTGCAATATCTGAGTTTTCCCATTGGCAAAAAGAAATCTTTTATACGATATACATATCTTCTATTATGTATATGGCTTTGTTAATTAAGTAATTATATTATATAAAGTTTATTTGATGAACAGAAAAAAATGTATACACTGTATTTGTAATTTAGAATTGTATATTAATGATAATTAAGTTTCATTGAAATTTATATTATAGTTACATAGAATAAAGTTTGTATGCTTTTGACATTGATAATACGTCATTACTGTTCCTTTTTATTAAAAAAAAAAGAAAGTGATTAGATGTGTTTTCGGGATTTCGTATCAAAGCAAAGTTTATGAATACATGGCTACAGCCCCCAAAACCGACATATCGGTCTTTTGGTCCTACTGACAATTTTTGTGAAGGTTCAGTGACCGATATTGTTGACTTCCACGCCTGTTGGTCTCAAGGGCCGTCAGTATCGTGGGCTGTCGGTCTACTGAAAGAGTAAAAGAAAGAGAGAGAGAGAGAGAGCGCGCGAAGGAAAGGGGGGGGGGTAAGGGACACGGAAACATCTAGCCTATGATCCCCTTCGGCCCAAAAGGATAAACGTCCTGTCTAAACGCAGCTGGGTCAGAAAAGTAAGATATTCATTTTATAATAGGCCATGTGCACGTATAGGATTCACGTATAGAACTCGAACAGATCGGCATGAGTCGTTTTCAAACAGTGTGAAATGCAAATCATTCTTTCTGACTGGTAAATTTCCCCATGTTACATTTTATTATCATTATCATTATTATAAATATTATTACCATTATTATCATTATCATTATGATGATTATTATTATTATATAGGCCTAGTAGTAGGAAAAATAGTATTTGTACGTAGGCCTAATGGTGGTAGTAACAATACATGAGCAAAGGTGATGAGCTAATGAAGGATTGATGAAAGAACGGGAAGAGAGAGAGAGAGCGCGCGCGATAGAGGAGAAATGGGGAGAGAGAGTGAAAGAGGTGTGGGTGGGTAGAGAGTGAGTGTGAGTGTATGTGTGCGCGTTCGGTTTATAAGAACGAAGTAATGAAAGCTAGTATACTCTTAGCCTTTTTTTAATTGTTTTATGATAGCGAAATATAATACAACAGATTTATATAAACACAAGGTTCGTCGAGTCTAAAAAATACAAGCTTATTGAATGTGGGCTATTCATTGGTAATTCAAGTTAAATCATGAATAATGGATGTACATAAAATGAAAATTGAAAACGATTTCGTGAATAAAAGGTCGACGCTCTTGGATCTGGTGATCGGCCTCTTTTCTAGCGGCGAAATACACATGGAGAATTCAGTCAGCCTATTGGGTAAATACAAATTTACCTTGATTTAAGCGCAATTTTGATGTTGGCATGGATTAGGGTTGTCACTGAATACAATGACCCGAATTTACAAAGGAGGTTTAAATTTGACCCATGGTTTAAACCCTCATTTACATAACCCATGGTTTAAAATAAGCGCAAATTAAGCGTACCTTGTCTTGCGTGCGTCTAAAACTGGACCTTTGACTTGTGTCGCGCTTAATTTGCGAGGATAAATTGTCACAGCATTTTCATTGTCATTGTCATTGTCGTTGTCATTGTCATATTGCGCTTATTTTAAACCATGGGTTATGTAAATGAGGGTTTAAACCATGGGTTAAATTTAAACCTCCTTTGTGAATTCGGGCCAATGGGTTAAGAAAAACTTTTAACTTGTCGACTATTCTATATAGCTCCGCCCTGCATGTTTACATCACCTTGTTTGGCATACAGCTTTATACATCTCACACAACAATGACAAGGATCGAATACGTTAGGGATAATTCTTCTACGGGTAATTATGTGTCTGGGTAAAGGCCTACTTGTAAGGAGGTGATACTCCTCTGGCCCTTTAGTTTATCCCGTTCCCCCTATTGTCCAGAAAACGATGGAGGAAAAGCTCATTAAAAAAAATTAGCCAAGGAATCAAAGATTTCAACTATAGAGGGGTCTATACCACAACACTTGAAGAGGGGAGGAGGGGGATCCGCAGTGGCGGATCCAGGGGGCAAAAAAAACCAGGTAAAAACACCCTTTTTTTGAAAAAAAAGGAAGATGGGCCCCCTCCCCTGGCGCCCAAGGGGTGGCGATGGAAAAAAAAATCACCCTACTCGTAGGGAAAAAAATTTTTCGGGTGCCAAAAAAAAATAATTGTGCTCACTACCCCCACTGAGCGAAAAATTGACCGGCACGATTTTCAAATTTTTAGGCCCCCTCCCTTGCCGCCGGCTGGATCCGCCCCTGGGGATCCGACTTAAAAATATAAGCCGATGGGGTACTCGGCCCCAATCGCCAGGTGGAAAACAGGGAGAAAAGGGGAGAAAGAATAGGAGGGTTTGAAAATAACCGTACGCGTAGAGATGTTATACCCACTCCCACATGAGCTCCCTCCATCCCCCTTCTTGTTCCTTTTTTTTTTTTAATTATTAAATCGTATTTCGTTTTCAATCGCATTTCGATTTCAGCCACTGATTTCAGCTCATGACGCTTTATATAGAGGGCGCGCTAGCGTTACAGCTAGCAAAATTAGCAAATAATTTAACGTGATTTCCGGTCATTTGTTGTGGCAAGTTTCAATCACTCGAGATATCCTACATTTTCAGGCGTCTTTCCATGCATGAGGTATGCTATCGTTTATTTCCTTAGAATAATAATATAACTTGAACATTATACAATTTCGTAAATAGGTAGAACAAGGTGTATGATGCATGAAATAAGGAAATTTCAATTGACTCTTCGCCGGCTGCTTGGCTTGCTTGGCTCTTCATCGGTTTTGAGGCGGCGACTAACATGCGCTCGATCCAGCGGCCGCCCCGGCGGGCCGGTCGAGCGGACCCCCAGATAAAAGAAGAGCTGACTGGCGTTCATCTAAGGTGGTACTGGAATAGACAGAAAGAACCGTCTGGTATGGGTCATTCTTTAATAAAACTGACATTTGTCGACATTCCCCATACACAGACGGTATGACCGTCATATAGGCTGTGTGTGGAAGATCACGGCTAGATTTTAGCCATTAGGCCCCTCCCACAAACATGACAAACTTGAGGAGAAATACATCATTTCTCCTCAATTGCAGTAATTTTCTAGGCAATCGTCAGTCGCTAAGACTTTACTAAGAGTTCCTTTTTTACCCCCTCCCCACGAAATTTTTAAAAAAAATGAAATAAAAGGACTTACCGAGCTTTTGGCTGCTTCTCGATAATCCACGTCAAGCATTCTGACCGACAGAAATCAAAATGGCGGCTTATGAATATTCAAATACGACATGAAGATGGTTGACCTCCGCGCGTCGCATCAAGGATAGCGCGCGCACGTGAAGCAGACAACCATGCATTTCTGATGCGAGATGTACGTGCACATACGCGCACGTCTATGAAAGAGGTCAATGGGTGGAGACTAAAAAACTTTGGCATGAATATTCATTACTTTGATTACTGTATCTTCAACGTACGATGGCATAGGCGATCATTCAGTCTCTATATCCGGAGGTCTAGTGGAGATAGACGTAGTCTCAGTGGAACAACCGACGATATAGAGACTGAAGCTTTTGGTCTAGTACTGGACTAGACTCTAGACAGAAATAACCGTCTGGTATGGGTCATTCTTTAATAAAACTGACATTTGTTGACATTCCCCATACACAGAGGGTAATTACTACGCCTCGCACTATAAGGAGAGATAGAGCCAATTGCTGCAGACAGTTTCTCCCCCGATTTTCTTTATTTACTAATTTAGATCTAATTTTCTGATTTATAAATCAGATAGAAATAATCTAGATCTATGTATATTATACTCCTGTGTACAGTTAACAAAGAATTATTACCTATTTTCAAATGCGAAATTTACGGACTTGCGTATATGAATTATCCAAATTTTTATCTCAACCATGAAACGGTACGTTCGTGCATTCGAACTGGTACACTGTAATCTATGACATGACCCGGCCGATATATTTCCGGGTCAACCGACCAAAACAAGCCAAATGGCCAACCAGAGCACGTGTTTGATATCACGCTTATGAATATTCAAACATCACCGGCTCACTCCGGGCTGACTCGTACGTAGCTATTGGTCAGCTCGCCCCAAATTTTTTGGTCATTTCGCCCCCTAATTTGTTGTTTTAATTTGATGTCTTTTACAAGTTCAAAGTCAAGCCATTTTTAGTTCCTGGCATCTCAGTACTATATGTTATTACTAAATATTGAAAATAACCCTAACACTAACCCATAGGGTTTACAAAGATGAATCAGTCTATAAAAAATCAGATAAATGTCATGACAAATACTTGTTCTTGACAAACAATTTGTTGTTTTAATTTGATGTCTTTTACAAGTTCAAAGTCAAGCCATTTTTAGTTCCTGGCATCTCAGTACTAGTCTATGTTATTACTAATTACTAAATATTGAAAATAACCCTAACACTAACCCATAGGGTTAACAAAGATGAATCAGTCTATAAAAAATCAGATAAATGTAATGACAAATAGGACCGACAATTCTAACTGCTCGCGATGAATCGCCGCTCCCGGCATTCTCCGGGGCCTCCGGGCGCACTGAGCACTGCGCTAGCGTACTGCCTTTGTACGTAGGGGGCGACTTTGTGAGGAGGCGACCCGACCACACAGTTTGGGGGCGACTACGTAAGGAGGCGACTCCGTATAGGAGGCAACTGTGTATAGGAGGCGACCGGCTGGGGGGCGACCTGACCAGACACCCTTCAGATTGGCTATCGCTGGCTCCCATAGGCTCTATGTTATAAGATATTAGTGCGAGGAGATAGCTTGCGATTTTCTGTTTTTACCGATGCCAAAATTATGATATTTCAGTCAAACCCTCTATTTGTTACAATTTTTTCAGCGTCCTTAAAAGATCAAGTATTTCACTTAAATTTTAAGTCTTACGTAACTAGTTTTTAAGTATGAACAATTCCCATTTTCGTCATATATAAGGTACAAACTGGAAATTTATTCTGAAATGTTCGTTGGTTTTTCTATTTTATGTGTGTGCGATTTCGTATGTGCGTCACCTATGTGTGAAGTGCGTCACCTGTTTAAAGCATGTCGTCAAAATCTCTGTGGTGTGACGTAATATTACATTTTGACTTTGCCAATGAACTTAAGTTGCGCTTAAGTTAAGTAGGCCCTCTTACTTAAATTCAAAGCCACTCAAGCGGATCGGCCAATGGGTGCGCGTAAACTCAGTGCACAGCGCTCAATGCGCTAAGTTCTTCGTGTGAGGGACTTGGTAATGAGGATAATCCGATTAATGCCTTGACAAAGGGCACTAGCGCATATCGCATCAACTTGGTACAAGAATACACCCGACGCTGGCCTGAACATATAGCGAAGAAGAAGAAGAAGACACCTCGAAATCGGTCAAGAAATGAAGAAAAAAAAATTGTTCTGATATTACCGGAGTAAGGTTTGCTTACCTTCCCTTTCACTTGTTCCTGCTGAAAATGAACTGACATGTGATTTACATGACAAAAGCATTCTCCTCTGCTGGGAGTTTGTGATGTTGAACATGGCCGGAAACCCAAGTAATGATCTGATGTACGATGACCGATTTGGCAATTCCAATTTGATGCTGACTTTGTAACAATAGCGATTAGTGTAATAAGGAGCAGTTAGGAGCTACTTGGAGTGTCGCTGAATTTTGTAAACTTGCGCACCTATTTACACTACTGCTTACATCTAATTGTTGTTACCGTAAATTCAGCATCAAATTGGCAATGCTGCATCATGCTATCTCTTGTAATGAGAACAGGGTGCCTGTATGTTGGGTTTTGTCAATTTCGATGAAAGTCAAACTTTAAAAGTTCAAGAGATAAAAACACCACAATAATTGGCAACATTTTCGGGGAAATGCTTCCCTTTTACATAAATAGCAATGTAGGATGATAAAATGCCTTATATCCATACTGCCTTAGATTCCAATTAATCCAAATGGTTCTCATTTTTACTTTATTTTCTCCAATGAGAATGAAATTTTCAGGCTGTGTTTTGCTGACAATCTTGCTTCTTTGAAACTCGCACATGAGATTGACAACACACACTCGCCTATTGTAGGCAGTCTCTGCAGTACACGCGTAAAGGGGCATGACGTAATTATAGATTTAAATAGCCTTGTGTAAATCTATAACGGGTGAGTGCTTATTGGATGTGTACGATGTAGCCTAGTGTGAAACACAAATGTTCCACTTGCTTGCAATGGAGGACTACAGACCAACAACATTTGATTCAAAATGATTATCTGATATTCTTTGTATTTCTTGTTGCAGAGACCCACCAACTTCTTCTTTGCCGTGATTTACAAAATACCACCATGGTAAGATTGTGAACTGCACAGTTTACATCGTATTTACTACTTGTAGAGTGCATTCATGAATTCATTTTAATGGGTTTATTTATAGCACTAGATCTTGACTACATGTCTGGAGACACAATCTAATACCGTTATTCCATTTCCATTGTTTGAGATAAAGCTTTATCTATGCAATATTGATGCAATAATGTTGTGTTGATGATAATCAGATCATCTGAAGCTAAGTTGAAATTATTCTCAAAGGGGTCCAGATTCGACATTTAAAGGTCTTCATGTATTCCCTGCCTTGTTATATCTAAATCAGGGGGCAAAGTGTTTAAATTTACATGTAGTAGCCCATGTGTACATGTGTACTTGACCCCACTTAGTGTCAAGCCCTGCCTAAGTACCGTAATAATAATAACAAAATAATAATTGTTTCCTTTAAAACGTTAATGCCCGTCAGACTTTACACTCCTGTTACTCCAATAAATTCATTCCCTGCTTTGTAATAAGTAATAATGATAACGAAATAATAATTGTTTCTTGTATAACTCTCATGCCTGTCAGACTTTAAACTCCTGTTATTCCAGTTGTAGGTAGAGACAGGTACTGATACTGTAAAAAAAAAAGTATTGAATTATATATTAATCATACAAAATGGTATTTATATGTATATTTTTTTTTTCAGCCTCTGCTGGGTCCTCAGCTGGTGTTTACCCTGGTAATGTCCAGTATCATGCAGAAGGTCATTGTTCCCTATCACTCCTTTGCTCAATGGCTCCTTGCTAGAGGGTTAGTACAAAAAGGTTTGATTGATTTGATTTGAAGTGGGTAACGACTTGGCAAAGGTCCCTCTTCTTTCAAGAAAATAGGATAAGTTGCATGCCAATGAGCTAATGATGATATTATATATTTTGTAGTAGTAATCTGATAGTGCGTTTTCAAATGGATACAAAATGATTTTTGATCTACCTTATTCCATAGCATTATTAAATTGAGTGATTAGTTCAGTGCACTCAATGATGGGTGACTGCAGTGCAATCTGTTTTTCAAAATCCATGAAGTTACAATGAACAGTTTTGAAAAAGAAAAAAAATTAATGTTGATGGCTCGTTATGCTATAAAATGTTGTTATAACTAGTAACTCATGAGCTATTATCTATTACAACTCTAAATGCAACAGTTAAAGATTTGTATGACTTATTGAATATCTGGTTGTCAATCAAACAGTTTAAGCATTGAAAATAGTTCATGATGGTAATAAAAGATCCAAATAATTCAATTCAATTCAATTCAATTCAATTCAATCTTATTTTAGATACATGTATTACCCCAGTGATTGTTTCTTATTGGCAAGCTCTGCACGACATTGTTATCGAGCCTTCATTTGATTTAACTGCTATTGATGATGAGTTTGTATGATCTTCCTACGCAGGAATCTGAAGTACTTCAATTATCCATCAGATGATGACCTGAAGAAAGCGGCAGGGATTGTCCAGAGTAGAGGAAGGCATAAGAGAAACAGGTATTCCTTGAAATCTGGATTTGGATCTAGCCATTTTTGTGATAAAAATACTAATTCCAATGTATGAAAAATGTTTGATGTATCCATAGATATCCTACCTCTGCAAAGTGATACAGTTTTAATCCAATATTCTGATCATCTGGTTTGATCATGATATGACTGGAAAAAAAGAGTTAAGTTCTTTGCAGAGGACAGCTTACACATGTCAGATTTGCATGATTTCACTCTATGCATTTTTTTGAATACATATTGAAAGGATATGCCTCAATTTGATATTTTTTTAATATAAACCCACAAAATATTTTGTGATCACATCTAAGCAGAAAATGAAACAAGATATGTAAAGATGTGTTAAATATAATTCATAATGGGTACCTGGCAGGAATTAATTTCTTGAAATACTAGAGCGCCGTAATGGCAGCCATGCTAAAGCACGGGTAATAATTGGGAGCGCCAGGAGTGTCAAGTCCGACAGATATGAGCGCTATACAATATTATTATTATTATTATTATCCTTTTACAACAACAGACCTGAAAACTTCAACAAGAGGAATGGTGCTGCCTTAGGCGACCAGACATTCACCGTGCCCAAGAACATTGACATAGACCTCGGCACCGAAACCCTCCAGCCGGCCCACCTCCTTACCATCCGATACTACGGAGAGTTCAAATGGCTTCTTGATTTCATTTTAATGGCAACAGTGGTGTACACAGTGACTGAAGCGTATTATGCTTTGGTTGACACCAAGGGCGATCTTAATCTGAGTCTCATTTGGATGGTCATGGGTCTTCTCTTCACGTTGTATCCTTTTTTAACATCTGTAGAAACTGGCTATTATTGTGAGAGAATCAGTGGAATTACAACAACAAAAAAATCAAGAATTGTCATTTAAGCACTTTGGTTCTAGCATTAATTTTGAAGCAAGAAGAACGTAGGAATTACAGGTGCTTTTCACAGAGATTAATGACTAACTTTGTAAGTCATAAATTTAATTGAGATTAAAATTCTCTAGAAAGTACATCTAGAGTTGGTATATTATTATTTTGTATTACTTAAAGGTGACCTCATATTTATACCCTTCTAATCATTTCTAAAAGGAGGCACGATCAATACCAGGACTAGCTTTCATTATTTGATATTGAACTTTTCACATCATGAAAAAGATTGAAAAAATCCAATATGTCCCTTCAAATTTGTAAGCACAAGTCTGAAGGGCGTACTTGTAAAGCAGTATTTCTACTGAATATACCTACCATGTATTTTAAAAAAGACAATAATAAATGAAAATTTATTAATTGTCCTTGACGAATGCCCATCAGACATGTGTTGTTCTCGCTGACTTCTCTCTACTTCAAGTCCGATGACGCCGGTGAGATGGTCCTGTGTGTTACCTTTGGTTTCTTATTTCTAATAGTAGCCATGGCGGTCATTGTTATTGATGAAAACTACCTGGAGTTTGGAGTGGACGATGGTAAGCATTAGCCAAGTCCAAGGCGTTTTGTCCCATGCATGGTCAGTGAAACCTGTCTCTCTCAAGGGAGATGAGAAAAGTGCTCCTCAGTGGCATGTGGTCTTTCTTACAGGTTCCTGTAGTTCACATTTCCATGAGAAATATTTTTCAAGGGAAACATAAAATGTGAGATTTCTTTTTGTTGTCTTTAAATAAGCAGTTGCTGAAAGAGGTTTCACTATAAGATTCAAATTAAGTCATCAAATGTATATTGTATGAACTTAATTGAATTTAATGAAGTGTTGGCTTGTGTGAATTTGAAGAAACAAGATGCATTTGATGTAGAGCTCTCTTCTGTTAATACACTCAGTAAAATATGGGACGTTAATTGAACAATTAGTCTCACTTTTTCCTATTACAATATCTTGTCCTTATTCATGAGGTTAGGACAAATAGCTTTATTTTGTCATCTTACTTTGTACACTACTCATCCATTATTTATTTTCTTCTCAAATCCTGTAGTGTTAAATGGGTACTGGTAGGAAGCAATTCCTTGAATGCTGTGAGCGCCAAAATCTGCTGCCTAGCAGAGCCGGGGTAATATTTGGAGCGCCTTGAGCACCATGCATGGTGGATATGTGGGCTATACAAATATACAATATTATTATTATTATTAATCATTGTTAATGTACTTATAAACATTAAATGTATGCTTTGTTTTATTATACGAACATTTTCTTGTCATAACCAGAACTCCTTATTATCTTTAAACAATTAAAGTTGTTAACTTGAGAACAGTAGCTGATTGTATTTAACTGTTTATAGCTTATATCATGCAGGATAAGCTTTATTTGATTTTTTCAGAATTTAATTTGCCATACAGAACTCAAGATTAACTTCAAGCATTATTAACTTGAGAACATTACCTGATGTTGAATCTCTTCTCCTTTCTAGCCTATGATGATTTCCTTCGAGGAGCCCATGAGCACCTAGCCTACAGTGAGCTTGAATCCCAAGGTCCCATGTCACGCACCACCTTTGAGTTCCTCCTGGCCTTCATAGCAGCCTTACTAGGAGCTTTCATGACGTTCCCTGGCCTACGACTGGCCAAGATGCATATTGATGCTCTCAAGTATAATGCTCACCTACCACATATGCAGTGAGTATTCTGTTCTGGCATGGGTATTACGTTGTAATGTTTCATGACTTGACATGTTTGCTGGTGAAATTTTCAGAACAGTATGTAATGGTAAAGATGTAAAAAGTTTATTTTTTGAAGGATTTAGATAATGTTACATTGAACTGATAGAGTGTGAATAAATGTTGGTTGGGCCATTAGTCATTTGTTTCTCTCATCGATTTGCAAGCATTAGATTATCAGAATTCTGAGAAACCAAGCTTGTGATTCCATACATGAGCTTTCTGAAAGAAAGTTGATGTATTTCTAGTGGTGAAATAATGAATGAAAGGCGATGAGAAAAGTGCTTTTATAAATCTGTATTTGATTGCTGCTCAATGAAAATAATGTGTATTATTAAACGTATCAGACATCTGAGCAGGGCAATTTTCAAATGTTATTGCCCTTGAAGTTCAGTTGATAAGCCAACAAAACTACGGGTGAAAATATTATTGCCCGATCAGAAAAGTCAATGGCAAAATGTGTGTTAAACTAGCGGGCAATAATGTAGTGCCAACATCTGGGTATTTTGCAATTTTCATTGTGCATCTATTACGCGTATGAGAACCTACACACTTTGCACGCACTCTATTGTGACGTAATAATCACACCCAAGGCACACTGTTTGCAGTGTATCGAAAATTTTGTCAAGCACTGGATACACAGTGCTGGTTTAACGATGTTTCTGCAACTTTTCATGCTAGGAAACCATGTGCACTACGTGTAGGCTAGTTTATTTTACATAATTTAAGGGTATAAGATATTTAAAAGTTTCTTGTTTGCTCTAGATGTCTGATGTGGTTAACAATAGTAATATTGACTGCCTTCAGGGCAATATGACTTGTCATATATCGCCCTCACCATCGGTTCGGGCAATATATGTTGTATTGCCTTGAAGGCAGTCAATATTACTTAATTATCACCTTTCACTAAACCATCGTAATTATCAATTTGCTGATATCCCACTGAAATGCGTGTATCGCAATTAGCATACATTTGAATGGGATGTCGATGAACTTTCAGTCTAATATGAAACAATGCCCAGGAGGGTGTTTCACAAAGACTAAGATCGACTTTAAGTTGGACTTATGTATGGCGGGCCATTCATGCCATTGGTTGCTATCCCCATTGGTCTCTAAATTATAATCTTTAGATAATATTTTTTCCTTCAATAATGAACTATCAAAAAAGGTAAACTCTGTAGATTTGAGACCACAATTTGTACGTCCCTTGAAAGACAAATGCCAGTAAATGGTAAGAGCAAACAGTGGCATGAACGGCCTGTTATACTTAAGTCCAACTTAAAGTCGATCTTAGTCTTTGTGAAACACCCCCCAGGTGTGCAAATGGACTTATTCTGTGTATAGAAGATCATAGGTAGAATCATAATCAATCTTTAGTTTGTGTCTGTCCTTTGTATTTTAGGATTCTTCTGCATACCAGTTTCCTGTTCCCCCTACTTATTGCCCTACTGTGGGTGAAGCCGATAGCCAGAGATTATGTTCGGAGTCCTACACTTGGCAAGAAAGTCAATATTACTGGGGATGCATTGTAAGTAAAAAAAGGAACTCTTTTGATTTTCTCAATTTGGGTTGAATTTTCATAGTCAAATTTGTATTTATTTGCTGTCTCGTTATAATATACTTCTCATTGAATAGCCTGTAATGTCAGCGCTTGTTAATTCTTGTGTTTTCATATAAATCCCCTTTGTCATTTGTGATAGTGATATCTACTACTGTTTGACTACAGCACTACACACTTTGTCTCCTAATTTTTACTCAAATAAACTTGTCTTTTATTAATAATTTGTTATTGCCCCAAAATCCATGCCTCATAAGATTTCCCATGTGTTTACCAATTCTTTCTTTTCTATTCAGGTGTTTTTTTCTTTTTCTTTTCTTTTTTGCTAAATGAATCTATATATTTAAGGGCCATTCTTAGTAATGTATGTGACCAAAACAGTTATAAATGTTTGATTTAAGCCTTAATTTCAAATATTTACATCTTAGCAGAAGTTTCATATTTTGGAAATCTGAATGCTGATATTGCCCCCCCCCCCTAACTGAGGCAATGTTTTTTTTTTAAATTGAGCATGTATAATTTCCTTTCACAGATCAGAATGAAGTCAGTCACATGTGTGAGCTTGTGTAGAAAGGGGCCTTAGTTGTTAAATTTGAAATTTCATTTTATAGTGCTGGTATTTCTCGAGATGTGTACATTCATTTTTTAAATACTGGATGATGGAAATGCTCTTAGCAGTATGTGTCTTATGATTGCTATTTTATGTATGTCTCTCTCTCTCTCTCCTCTGATTTCAGAATGAGTGATGAAACATTTGACATTGTTCGATTCAGCTTCATCCCCCTGTTTGCCCTGCTTCGCCTAGCTCTGATGACACAGTATCTACAAGCGTATCTCAATATGGCTCATGAGAGAATAGAACAAATGAGGAAAGAGGCTGGAAGGATCAACAGTCTTGATCTACAGAAAAAGGTGAGAGGGAGGGTAAGAGATTGGGAGAGATCTCAGAGATGTCTGTATTGTAGGGCTTGCAATCCTCTTGAATCAGTCATAAATCTTTATGACAAGGGTTTAAGAGGGAGAGCTAGAATATATAAGAAAAAGGAGGAAGACATGAGAGTTTAGGGAAACAGAAATGGGAGAATACATACGTGGTTGCTTTTGGCATGAGGGGCAACTTCAAATTGCTTGAAAGATACAAATAAAGAAGTTGATGGTAGAGTGGGATAATATTTTATTTGTTTATAGTTTTGTCACCTACTGACAAAAAATTCCATTAAGAATATATATAGAAAGAAAAATATTTCATTAAGATATTGACTTAAGTTTCCAAGCATACCCTCATAGTATTTCAGTATTCACGTAATTCAAGTAATGGTGTGCATAGCAATGCTTTAAATATTCTTATTGCAAAAGTGTTGATATGAATTGCTTGTGTGCTTCTTTGTAATCTTAACTCTGTAAAACTTATCTTTTAATTTTTACTAGGTAATCCGAGTCTTCTATTATCTGTGTGTTGTGGCACTCCAGTACATCGCACCAGTTATTCTTCTCTTCTGCTTCAGTTGCCTGTTAAAAACATCAGGTAAGAATCCTAGAACATAGCTTTTGCTCAGTTTGTCTTTTGGGGGGCTAGCCTACACCTCATGAAAGAATAAAGATTGATGTCAAATAATGATATAGTTATTTCTAACCACTCCAATATATATAATTTGTGAATATAGATAAGGTTTGCAAACTTGCATTAGTCAATCATCTTACAGACATAGAGAGACAGAGACAGATGGAGTAAGAGAGAGAGAGAGAGAGAGAGGGGTCATACACCTTTTCACTTAACATCTGATTGGCAGGTTGTAAATTACACAGGAAATACTTCCGTGCAATTTACGCGAGCAGGTGAGCAACAATGGAAAGCTTGTGATATATATATATATATATATATATATATATATGAGGCGGTGTCAGAGTAGAGTAGTCAGACACAATTTTCCTGATCCATCTTGAATTACCTAGATAATTCACTTCCGTAGGTGACGGACATGTAACAGACAGAAATTTTCCGCGAAAAATCCCGTGAAATTTCTTGATAAGGGAGAATTTTCTTGGTTCGTTGTAGGATTTTTCGTGGGATAATTGATGACAGACAGCGAATTATCTAGATAGCTATTTTCTAGATAATTGGCCTCTGTCTGACACCGCCTATATACTAATGGATTGAAGGAATCTACCTGAAATCTACAAGGAGTGAATTTGTGGCCAAAATTTGTAAACAAGTAGGAATGTGTGAATGTGTAATAGGTGCCTCATTCCTTTAATGATTGAATGATTTCTTTCTCCCTCAGCTGGGTACTCGTATGGAGTCTTTGACCACTTCCAATCAAATGCTACAAATGCAAGTGCAACAGCAGTGCCAAACCCTTCACCATCGCCCTCATCATCCTCATCATCATCGTCATCAACGATCGCAGACGATGTAGCAGCGTTCGTGAACCCTGTGCGTGAAGCTAAAGCCCAGCTAGCATTCGCTTTATCAGTCCTTAAACACGTCTTCTCTCCCGTCTTCTTCAAAGGCATATTTTCATTCTTGATTTGGTGGGTTTGTGTCACCTGGTTCATCACCAGTTCCTTTGGTCTTGCCTTCCACTCCTATGTCTCTACCAACAGCTAGTCATCCTGCACCTTAATAGTGAAGTCCATTTATTTATTCAATGTTTTTTGTGCCAAGCCAAATTTTCAGGTAGGTTTCAGATCATTGATATGTTATGATTCATCATTCATGTATTGTTATTCTATGTCTTCTACTGTTATTATGATCTGTAACAACACATTGAATGACAGGCTCATTTACTTGTAATGCGGTAAACCACTTAAAAAATAAAAATCTGCTGTGGCAAAATAAAACATTGAATGTGTTCAAAAATGGCAAGTGAGGGTAACTGAATGCTGCTTCATGCAATATCAGCATTATGATGCAGTAAAAAGTAAGCTTCTTTTCTAGACTTAACCCAATGAGTCTGTTATATATGGAAGGCAGTGGAGATTATACATTAGATTAAGTGTATACATACAAACTATATACTGAAATATATTTTGCCTGCCCAAGGCATATAAGATATTTAAAAGTCAATGTAAGATGTATTATTTTCATTGGAGCTGAGCCTTTCTTTCTTTGACAGTTCTGGGAGGTGTTTCACAAAGACTAAGATCGACTTTAAGTTGGACTTAAATATGGCAGGCCATTCATGCCACTGGTTGCTCTCACCATTGGTCTCTCAATTATGATCTTTAGATAATATTTTTCCTTCAATAATGAACTATTAAAAAAGGTAAATTCTGTAGATTTGTGACCACGATTTGTACGTCCCTTGAGAGACCAATGCCAGTAAATGGTGAGAGCAAACAGTGGCATGAATGGCCTGCCATAGTTAAGTCCAACTTAAAGTCGATCTTAGTCTTTGTGAAACACTCCCCTGGTTTTTCTGGGTTGGACAGTTTAAATAGTTGGGGGAAAAGACTGCCATCCCCTCTACATGGTATGGTGTTGTGACAATTATGTGTTCTGTGTGCTGTCACTAGAAGGTATATGGTATCAGTCACACAGTTAAACAGATTCCAGACCAATCGATTCTTTTCCATTTAGGGTAATGTAATTTCTTGTTTGGTCTGTTATCAAGCTGGTCTCTGTCTTGTTGGTGTGAATCGGGTATTAAGTTATGTCACTGTTCTTGTTGTTTTGGGAATGTGTGAATCCAATAAACCGATTTAAACTAACATATTCAAATTTATGCATACTTTTTAAACAACTTGAAAGCTTGCCCAAGGCTTGCTGGACATATTGACAAGTAATGTATGCAGACTGGATTTTAAGTATTGTAGTTCATTCATTAATAACAGGTTAATGGAATAGCTCGTCACTAGGTCCCCAGGAAAGAAACATCCGTAAATTTGAATATGTTAGTAGAATAGTAAACCGGTCTATAGGAATTTATATCAGAGATGGGTGTATATTTTTTTCTAAACCTGATTTATTATACTCCGATCTCATTTTACTTTACGTGAGGTCATGTATTCACAGTTGCACAAAAAAAGTGTTTTTTGTACAACTCTGTAATTATGGGTGAAGGTTAGATTACAGAAATTCTTGTGGTATTTCCTAGATACTTATTGAAACTAGATTGAAGTGTAAAGCAAACAGTTATCTATATGATCTGCAGTGAATATAGCAATGTAGATTTTGTCTGTGTGCAATATATATTTAGCTCAAAAACAGTAAATTGGTCACTTCTTTTATACCACATAGCATTATACTTGCACAGTTGCAGGTGTTTGTTTTTTTGCCAAAATATTATTTAGATATACACTTACTGGACATATTATGAATTTTCTAAGCCCTTTTGCTGCATACTTTGTGAATCTAAATCATCATCATAAAGATTGCATTTAGAGGCTGGAATCTAATTATGAAAATTGAATCCAAAGTATATGAAATCAATTTGAAGATATTTTGCATGGTGCTTTTTTTTCTGTTGATATAGACTGCTAATATCATGCAATAAAATTTGCACATATTTTCGCTTTCTGTGGAAAGTTGACTACCTCTATGTTCTACTGTCTTTATGACTAACATTTTGACTGGTCAAAGCCAAACAAAATGGCTAAAGAATGTAAGTGATGTCTAGAGAAAGTTTTGAAATTTTGGATAAAAGTATATCCAGTGCAACAAAAGATAAAACAATAAGAAAGAAATCTTAGTGCACAGAGACACTTGCTAAGGTACAAAATAGAAATATGTACCTCTTCACTTGTATTTGAAATTGCATGAATTAAAATTGCTATTCATCATTATAACCAGGGACCCGTTTCACAAAGCCTTATTTCAATGACAAATGACACAAATCAGTGACAAATCTGCTGATAACCAATCAGAAGCAAGGATTACACTAGCTTATAACAAAAACTGTCATTTGTCACTGATGACAAGTTTTGTGAAATGGGGCCCAGGGCTTTGTGCACTTTTGAACAGCAAGGTATTTTCATTCATCATAGATCAAATACCATAGCTTCAATGTATAGATAAGAATTAAGATATTCCAAGCTATGCAAAATTCTCATGTGAAAACTTTCGCTTGTAATGTGAAAGGAAACCTATCAGTCTTAGTATATTACATATTTACATACTGATATTCCTTGTCAAGAAATGTGAGATGTACTTAATTGGAAAGAAAGAAAGGTTTGTTATCTGTTTTCAATAAATCTTGAGTGAAAAACTTAATTTTAGTACTGTGTGATGCATTTATGGGAACAATTCATAAGAGTCTTGCATAATAACATTTTGTATTGATGTGAGATCAGTTTAGAGGTACTCTTTGACAATATTGAGCAAATGAGAATTGGTTGCTATGAATGAATAAATAATCTTGTTAATCTATTTTTTTGGGGGGGGATGATTGTATGTATCTCTGTTCCATAAAATCAATGGGGTGGTGCTAAAAATAGCTGTCAGGTCAGTTTTAGGGCAAATATGTCAGTCTGCATGTTTTATTGGTTATATTGATACCCCTCAAGGCTTAATCACAGTGGATGTATACTTTTCACTTCAGATTCATGTACCAAACAATGCATGATTACCTTCAATCTTGAATTTTCAGTAACAATCTCCGTTGTTCATTTGGGATATGCTGTCTAATGGTGATATTACCCCTAATCATAGATATAAAAGCAGCCAACTCAAACACACCATGGGAGTATTTTACTTCTTCACTTAAACCCGACCCTGGGTCAATAATAAGTTTAACAAAAGGATAATTTAGATCCTTGACGATCTTCAGTTCTTAAACAAAAGCCCAAACCCACCATCAGGTTTAAATTTTGATAGAATACGGACCCATGTATTTTAGGGCACATCATCCCTGCAAGTTGCTTTGAGTAGAAGCAGGAATATAGGGAAACTGGTGAAAATTTGAACAAAGTCGGACAACTAAAAAAAGTTGTGAATGTTTGAAACTTTGAAATACGTACATATATTTGAATCTCAGGTAATGGTAATGTCATTGTGATGTAATGACCTGCAACTCTTCTATTTGTTTCTGTTAGAAGACATATAATGCCACAATATAATATAGCCTTGAAGGAAAAGTACAGCCACGAAGGAAAAATTATGATGTCTCGTACAAGTTGATTCCTGTTGATATGCAGGGCTGCATACCACTCATATTTGTTATTCAAACATCTAAATATAATTCATAGCTTTTTAGATATTTTTAAAAATAATTTTCTCAGACCTGCTAAGCTCCACCCTAAAAAAAATGCTCCAGATCTCATTCATCTTGTGACATCATCTGTCAATCAATAGTGAGCCAACAAGAGACAGTGGTATGTAGCTTCACCAGAGCTGACCACCTGTTTAAAATAGACCATACAATACCAACATAGGAGTTGCTATGTCAGACGTGCTGTAGCTGCTTGTAGCATCACCAGGAAAAGAATGGTAATATGGAGGTATTGTATGAAAGAATGCAATTCTGTTGTGAGCATGTGCTGAGCTGGAAGAAGTTACATACCACTGTTTAAAAAATATGTAAAAATCTATGAAATATATTTAGATGTTTGAATAACAAAATATGAGTTGTATGCAGCCCTGCACATCAACAGGAATCGACTTATATTTGGATGTCACCAGTCCTTTAGTAAAACTCGAGTAATCGTATTACCAATTTCCTCATTTAAGATTTTCATGTTTCTCGCGATCTCTATTTTCAAACATTCATAAATTTCTGATATGTCTGATTATTTTGATACGTTTAGCAATTTTTTTATGATTTTCTGCTTTCACACAAAGCAAATTATTCAAAGTTGAATTGCCCTTGTCAGCTTTAAGACCAACTAAACAAATAATATATACATGTCAACACGTTCAATTGTACAATTCCAGTCATTTAATTCCTTATATTTTTTTTTCAAACACATCAAACAAATTTGATAATTGATAAAGAATAATGATGAATATATTGCACTGCCACTTAATTGAAATTAGGTACAAAGCAATTTTGTTTCTTTCTTTTTACATTTTTAAATTTAAATTTTTATGGATTCTTCTTTTATTTTCTCCTTATCTAATCCAACTTATTACGATTTATAAGGCAAATAATTAAACCTCTTCGTACCTTTCAATTTAGAGAAAGTATTAGGGGGAACAGATGCAAAGGAGATGGGAATTATTAAAGCAGTAGGATACAATCCGCCAAGATAATGTAATAAATAAATATCTATGACGCAGCCTCTTGACTGAAAAATGGATATCAAAGTTTTCAAAACCGTATCTATTTCATGTACAAATGTATCAAAACCTTCACTACACAAAGCCATTGTAAAAACCATGCTCTTCAAACTCACATAAAAATAACGTTCTTTCCCCACCTCTAGATTCGCTATTGTCAATCTCTCTTCATTTTCGTATAAACTATTTTGTTTAATGCAATACTAGTATATGGTGCCACTAGTTGGAATTCACAGGTATTAAAATAAGCTCTACAAATATGTTGTCCTTTAATAGAAGTTCAGGCTACAATTTAGACACCCCATAAGATGGCGAGAAGTTAACTTAAAGCATTTGGTATTTTTCTGACGATAATAATTGTTAAAAGACTGAATTGATCTCTGCCCTTCTTCCGCGTTGTACGTGAAACTTCGTCAGTTATGGAAAATAACAATAAATGTGTGTGGATAATGAGATAACTGAAAGTTGAGATTATATTTTAAGTCTTGAAAGAGATTTAACCGAATCTCTTGTAACCATCAATGGGTGCATGCATCATAAGAAGTTATTTGATAATTGATATTGATTTGGAGTAGGCACAGTACATTATTATACAATTTATTTAACGTCATTCAATCAAATTCCGACAACCTGCCCATCAAAATAAATGCAAACTACTCTATTTCTAAAATATCTACTTTCAAGTTGAAATTTCTTTCCTCTTTTGAGGAAATTTAGAAAAGCAACAACTTGATCAAGATGGAATATTCGAACAGGAAATACCGTTGAATCCGGAGCAAATACTAGTAGCTGAATCAAAATGTATACTTCAAAATGGTGGACAAAAGAAAGTTATATCATTACTAATTACAAAGATACAAATATACAAAAACAACGTGAAAATAGATTGCAATAATATTTACAACATTTCACAATCGTTTTAATGACTTCGTAAGTCCTTCAAATCAGTTGAATATGACATGAGTCTTGCTAGAGAAAACACCATATGCTTTAACATATCCAATCAATTTTACTTGGCAAGCAGATTCATATAGTATTAGTAAAAATACAATAATGTAACATAAACTGTGTTGTTTCGATATATGTACTATATGTGTAATTTTCTGTTTCGTCACTCGGCACTTCAAACTGAACTGATAATTAATGGATCAGAAGGAAAATATATTTCTAAAGGTGAAAAGTTCGAGCATTTATACTTTTATCAAGTTAGCCTATTTTGCATCTTCTACAATTCTACGGTGTACATGCAAAATTGCATAAGATGGTCGTGATCAAAGATACAAAACTTGGCAAGTTTCATTCCATTAATTGTTTTTCGAATTACCTACTCCGTACATTTGCATGGGCCATTTTCATCCATGTTTTGTCATTTTCTACTTTTTAATCTGATTTGATGACAAGCCAAGAGAAAAGAAAAATATTCCAAGATATAAATGGGGGCAGGAGAGATGGGGTGGGGGTGGTAAGGCGAGGAGGTGGGCATGTGGACAATTCAGAGACACGCCCCCTACCACGTTGTGCCCCTCTCAATCTGACCGCCTCTTTCTCTCTTAAGGAATACTTTATGAAACTGGGAAATTGTTATGTTTAGCTATTGACGGAGTAGGTAACTAAAGTGAAACGCTGACATTTCAAACAGTTTTACGCCTTGCTCATTTGCGTTTTAATTTCTTGAGTTGCTTGGCGATCCTTGCTAGTTCTTGCGTAACATCATCTGTATCTCCTTGTTGTGCGGATCCCGATTGCTTGGTCTTTTTACTTGAAGATTTGCCTGGAGGGAAAAGGGAAAGAGTCATTAAAGGGATATCGAATATTTTTAAAAACATGAACAGCACTAAAACAGGAAATCAAAGAAACACGTCGATGAAAGTTTGGATGAAAAAATAGTTTTAAAAAATATGAATGCTTGAATGATGAATTACTAAAGTTATTATTTTAAACCTAATGACAGTTTCTTTTAGAGAAAAAGACTATTAGGCATTGTAATCACCGATATAACATTCTAGGCTTCATAATTCCTCTTACAAGCTTTTAAAGTATAAAATCTGAAGTATAAAATGTCAGTCAAAAGAACTCTTCCTAACGGAATGAGCATCATATAAACTCAGTGAAAATGTAAGTGTGCCGATAAACTTTAAACAAGAGTATAATTAATCTACATAAACAATACACTCACAGAAGTTAAGGACCTTACCGGATTTTTGCTTGTACTTTTTAAGTTGTGACATGAGTTCATTGACGATGCTTTCCACCGTATCATCATCATCATCATCAGAATCGCTGTCGCTATCGCTATCATCAGTATCTTCGTCATCGTCGCTATCAGAATCACTATCTTCGTCTGTGTCATCAGTGTCTGTGTCGCTCTCAGTGTCACTGTCGGTATCACTGTCAGAATCGGTGTCATCGTCGGAATCATCGTCATCCTCCTCATCAGATGTATCATCACTGTCTGTATCACTGTCATCGTCATCGTCATCAGATGTATCATCGCTATCACTATCGCTCTCGGACTCTGCTGTCTTAGAGGACGATTTCTTCTTCATTTTACTGACCTTCGATTTCGCTTTTACCCTATCATCATCGCTATCAGAATCGCTACCATCATCCGTGTCATCAGTATCTGTATCACTCTCGGTATCACTGTCGGTATCACTGTCCGAATCACTGTCGGAGTCCGTATCATCGTCGTCGTCGCTATCATCACTATCGCTATCCGAATCAGAGTCGGTGTCATCTTCGACCACTTTCTTGCCAGAAGATTTTTCTGTTTTCAATTTGGGCTTTTTCGATTGTTCACTTTTTACTTTACTCGGAGGCTCGTCATCGCTATCACTATCACTGTCACTGTCTGTGTCACTGTCTTCATCGTCGTCATCATCGTGCTTTTGGTCTTTGTTGTAGTAGGTCTTAGATTTGAACTTGGCAGGTTTGGGTATAATAGACTGAACCTGTGTCAAGCAGATCAAAGAGAAAATAAAAATGAAATTTATGAGAGAGGGTAAACGCACTTGAAGGAGAACAGGTAAGAGGGAAAATATCAAAATAAACGAAATATTACGATTGACCTTTAAACGCAGCCCTTAAGATTTACATGGGTAATGTGAATTGACGTTGGTTGAAATGATTGAAACCTAAATTTGGGTGAATATACATGTACATGGAACATCAGAGCAAGATAATCTTCCAATCAATATTCAATATCCTTTAAGTGAACCTATAATTGAGATCACTTTTTCAATTTTTGTCCTAATCTACCCCCGGCTAAGGGTAATGCATTAAAACAAAAGCAGTCTATTTCCCGAAAGGGATCCATTTAGAAATTCATCTTCTTCTCTGAATAAAATGAAAATGGTTCTTTTTAGCTGGCATTAATGTTTATTTGAATGTATGATCCATTGCATTAAAAGATATTATTGTAGGCCTATGTGTAAATCCTACCATGCTAAAAAGCTTATTAATGAGCGTCTCTTCGTCATCATCGCCGTCCTCGTCGTCGGAAGAATCATCGGAATCAGAATCAGAATCGGAATCGGAATCGGATTCCTTTTTACCGTCGTCATCAGAATCAGAATCACTATCAGTATCATCGGTGTCGTCATCAGAATCGCTATCCTCTTCGATATGCTTTTTCTTTTCCTCTTCCTCCGCCTTCTGCTTCTTCAACGTCGCTTTCGACTTTGTCTTTTTCTTGCTCTTCGTAACTACGTTGTCGTCGTCGTCATCGTCATCGTCTACGGGCGCCTTGTACTTGGACGATGCTTTTTGAAGCTTCTTTGCTGCTTCATCTTTGACGCTCTTTTTCGTTGATTTGCTTTTGAGAGAAGCGAGGTCGTTGAGATCCTGAACAAGTGGGTCTTCATCTATTGCATCCTGAGAAAATGGAGAAGGCAAGCAAATAGTTTTTAGCATTGTTCAAATGTCAGCGTATGTAAGTAAAAACTGCATTGTTTCTGATTTTAGCGTATATAAGTACGAACAAACATGTAATGATATTCTTTCTTATGTAATGTTATAACAGCTTTTGTATCTTTAGCAGTTTTATCGATTTATTTCTTTATTTGTAAACAATTCATATATTAAAACCATTAATTCTGTTGAACCTCTTCTATACTATACATATTAGAATACAGAGAATACCATGCTTAGAAATCATTAGAATTGTTTCCACTGTCTGCGTATATAAGTAAAACAAACATGTGTGATGGTATTCTCTCATCTGAAATGTTATTAATAATGACATATCTGGAGCAGTTTTATCAAATTAGTTTTTTGTTTTTAAACAACTTATAGATTAAAACAATTAATTTTGTTGAATCTATGCTTACAAGTTACTTATTAGAATACAAAGAACACCATGATTAAGTATTTAATAGGTAATCTATGATTTTTCTTTTAATCAATCCCTGAATTTTTCAGTAATCTTGAAATCAAATAGGCCTGATTAAAAGAATAATCAGCTCACTTTCTTGACTGCCTTGGTTCTGCCAGTCTTGCCAAGGACGACATCTGTAAAATAAAAAGATTGATAAAAGAATGATCAGTCAATACCAAATTGGTTTTAAATTACATCACTAAAACGCTGTATCATCAACAAAGAATGAAAATATATACGTTACATAAGTCATACACCAATTGCATGATATTGTGCACATTGCTTTCATCTGCTTTAATGGCATGATGTGGACTACAAGGAGATGCAGACATAGATATGTCTGACAAGGAGTGTGAAAAACCGATGTAGATATTATTTTGTTCGTTTTTAAAGCTTCACTCAAAGTTCACAACATGTTTGAATAAATAAAAAAAAATCTCGAAGTATTGATGGTGGGCCTTTCAAGACTTATGGGCTGAAAACGGCCCTTCCCTTTCTTTCTCTCTCTCTCTCTCTCTCTCCACTTTCTCTCTCTCTCTCTCTCTCTCTCTCTCTCTCTCATTCCCTCAGTGTCTCCTCCTCTTCTTATTATTATTTTTCCTTTCCTCCTCCTCCTCCTTTTTCTTCTTCTTCCCCTTCTGCTCCCCCTCTTTCTACCCCCTTTCCATCTCTTCTTCAAAATCAATTATTGCAATGTCCATTCATTGCGTAGTCCCGTATAATTGATAACGGCCTCTTTTTTGTGATCGTCACCATAAAAACAAACGGCAATCTAGGATGTTATCTTTAGATGGTATGAAACAATGCTTCATGCAGGGGACACCATTATCGGAAAAATGCAAGCGATGGAAAGGGAAAAGGTCAAGAAGTCATGCAAAGTCATGCTCATGGTTTTGAGTGATTGCCCTGAACTGTACTAACATGCAATGGAAATGGGAAGAAAGTAAGGTGATAAGTTGAAACTACTGGAATTGATCATCAATGTAACCCTGGGGACTGTACGTGAGGGGAAACTAACTTCTATAGGTGAATGAAATCTAGGTGATTGGGAAATATTCACGCGGAGGTGATTTTCTCTTTTCGTTGTCGTAGATTTGTTCTTTACAAATCTACTATCAATAAATCGCAATTAAACTCATTCGCAACACAACAAGATAAGCGGGTCAAGATAAATTGCAACTATCACACGAAGATCTTACAGCGATATCATTTTATAATCCACGTCCACTGTGTTAGAGTGTTCAGTATTTCACAATGACCTGAACATTGAAGCAGAGTTTAACAAATTCATTTTATTCTCCGAACGAGCCATTCGCCCAACAGCTTTGTTGAAAGGTTGACTTTTATAATGAAGACAAACCTTTAACGTTCGCTGAATTCACCTCTGATATTGTAAATACAACCGTGTTTGTTCTCTCAAATAAGCTGAAGTGTAATTTTTATTCATCCCAGCTCTCTCGACTGTCACGGAGTAATGCAAATGAATATATTCATGAAATGTCAGACCGATGTCGTATCACTCTATCTCGAGGAAAACATAAACATTCCACCTCGGTTAGGTGACCTAACTTCTTCCACTCGAAGAACGGTTGAGGGAAATTTCTCAAACACTTAGCGTTCAATTCAGGTCTCATACTTGCTTTAATTTTCCGGTTAAATATTCATGGATAACGTGCTCACGGTGCTCTTGCGATGTTTTCTTTGTAAATCTAGATTTGGTTTTCAGCTTGATTATCAAATTGAGTGTCAATCATAATTGTCATGTGTATTATGCCTTAGTCGGTACGTGAAGGAATTATAATACGTGGGCATTGGATTGTACGGGTAAAAAAGGAGATACGAGTTTCTTTTACCCAACACACCCAGGATAAATGCCCTCAAATAAACACATTGCACACTACCAATCGTTATAAATGTGGCATCTGTTGACAGACAGTATACTGATTACAATTGTTAAGTTCGTTTTGTTGTATTGATTTCAGAAACAAGCAACTCCTAAAAGTATTGAATAAAGATATATTTCATGAATCGGATTGAACAGAAAATGAAATATTTTTGCCAGTGAGAACATCATTGCACGCCCAACACTATGTCCTTCATTCCAAGGTCTTAAATGCAAATTCTGATTCACTGAAACTACAATTTTCATTGGTCCATTATCAGCACCACTAGTAGAAATCGTGCTCCGCTATTTTATTGATCTAAGACGAATGTTATTGTTTCTATGTTGATTCTATCTACGACTGACGAATTGTAAATTAAATTTCGCCGAAAGTACCAATAGGGTATTCATCTCTCTCGGGTGCCAGATCTATCAGTTTCCAATTTATATGGGAAAATTCCACACTAAGATACCATGGATAAAATATAACAAAGAATATATTGTGGCAATCAATCAATTTTATATAATAGTGCTGGGATATAGAGAAATAACGTGAGCTACCTTCAAAATGCACTGTATTAAAAAATGCCAGGAAAATGGTAAAGCAACAGTAGGTCACAAACGGACTATATCTATCAAAATGCAAAACAGCCACTCGAAAAAAATCAGTTCAACCATTTCGATTTACCTCGAATATCATTCAGCTCTATGCCACTCCATTTGGTAAAGTTAGCTGCATGAATGAAATAGAGGTGTTATTAAAAATCCGGTTTTGTTTGTAAATATAAAACAGTATATTTCAGGGGAAATTTGGTATTACCCAACTAAATAATAATGAATTTCTTGGGGCACTTGATAGAGCAATATTTAGAAATTGAAACATTTGGTGAATATCAAATACGATTTTATTTCGTTCTTTCGGGGAGACGCTCGTACTTGAGACGATTTATCTAATATTTAACATGTAAAAGGAAGGTGTAAACGAATCCAATTAAATCAGCAGGATTCCCTACCTTACTGTCTTTAAAAATATAAAAAAGTTCCCAGCATTAATTTCTAGTAACAGTCGTATAATTGTGATCTTCAAACCATTATTCGATATACCTAGTATATATTCATATAAGAGCATATAAGACATTTTATACAGGTCTGACTCACTGGGTAGTATTAGTCAACTGATTTACGAAGTGGCAATTTGTCAGCCTCTTCAACAGTGGCAGTTAGGTACATGTGGAACAAGGGGCCCCTACCCCCCCCCCCTCCAACCCCCTCGAATGGTGAAAAATATATTAAGAAAATTAGAAAAATAGGGGGAAGAGAAGCGAAAAAGACACCGGATCACCTCCCGCACCTTCTCCCCTAAGCAGTAGTTCATTTTGCTTTTCACTTTTCAAGTAAGACCCCCCCCCCATTGTTCTAGTACTCCCATCATAGGGGGGGGGGCTCATGCTACGCCACTGGTCTTTACTGTGTAAGAAATCACCAATCAAATTTGTTTTAATGTTTCATTTTTATTACAATGCCCATTAATATATGTCTATTATTATTCTTATTATTATTATTATTGTTATTATTATTATTATTATTATTATTATTATTATTATTATTATTATTATTATTATTATTATTATTATTATTATTATTATTATTATTAATAAATAAATTAATTAATTTTATTCATTCATTTAATGTTGACACTTTGCACTCTATTATCAAGTTAATTCATTATAAAAATTAATTTAGTCCGCTGTTATGAATACGGGACAGTATCAATTATCATTAATACAAAGGTAAAGTGAGAGAAAATGAAGGGTTTGTTTCACATCAGCCTCAAGAAAGAAATACACCGATATAGAAAGAAAGGGAGAACAAAATGCATATACAAAGCGGTACAGGGAACAAAATTAATTACTCTTGTTGATTATACTGAAGAATTAGTTTGGATTCAATAGAATAGCAGTATTGGTATAGGCTTCCAGAAGAAATTAAAAATCTTTAGAAGCAGACTATATAGTAGCAGTCTACCAATTATTATTAGCATATAGCCATGCAGTGTCGGATCTACGAGGGCATGGGGGTGCCCCTTTCCAAGTGTCCTTGCCACAAATTTAGACTGTAAGAGGCCTTTGAATTTGTTCTTGTTGCTGCTGTTGTTGGATTTTGTTTTTGTTTTGTTTTGCTTTGTTTCTTTCTTTGTTGCGTGTCAGAGATTTTTAGTAATTGTGCCCCCCCCCCCTCTCCGCCCTGCAAGAGAATCCAATATCTGCCACTGTCGGTTGTATGTTTGTATGCAAGAGAACACTGAAATCTCGCCAGTTACCTAGTATACCGCTACAAATGATATATCGATCAAGAACGTGAAAGAGATCGAGGCCTTCATTTATCTTTCACATCATTGATCACCTTCCCCATACCTCTTCAAGTGCATTGCCCATCACCCACTACGTTCTCGTTGTCGTATCCTTGTGTAAGCCGCAGACATATCTCTTTGGCCGCAGACGACATTTGCGTAAGCGGTATTCATATCTTCTCATCTCATGTCACCGCAATACTGCAGTGGCGGGTCGAGAGGAGGGGGAGGGGGAGGGTGCCCCAGCTACACTAAAGTTGGTATACTTTGAATACACGAAAGAAAATAAATGTGGGAAAATTGTTTCGTGTGCTCCCCCATCCCCAGGAAACTTTGGCCGCAGACGACATTTGCGTAATCGGTATTCATATCTTCTCATCTCATGTCACCGCAATTACTGCAGTGGCGGGTCGAGAGAGAGAAGGGGGAAGGGGTCCCCAGCTAAACTAAAGTTGGTATACTTTGAATACGCGAAAGAAAATAAAAATGGTTTCGTGTGCCCCCACCCCCAGGAAAAATAGTAAGACCATAAAGGCACCCAATATAAGCCGCAAACATAATTCTTTGGCCGCAGACGACATTTGCGTAATCGGTATTCATATATTCTCATCTCATGTCACCGCAATTACTGCAGTAGCGGGTCGAGAGAGAGAGGGGGGGGGGAGGGGGGGGTGCCCCAGCTACACTAAATTTGGTATACTTTGAAAACACAAAAGAAAATAAATGTGCAAAAAAAATGGTTTCGTGTGCCCCCTCCCCACCCCCAGTGAATAAAAAAATGACCATAAAGGTACCCAAATATCGGCCGACTTTTTTCCTTTTTTTATTTTACTTGCTTGTTTGTCAGAGATTTTCGATCTCGTGCCCCTCCTGCATGAGAATTCTGAACCCGCCACTGTACCGTACAGAATAATGATAACGGAGGAAGTGGGAGGGGGATAGGCGAATCAGTATTCACCGTGGACGTACTGCCCTCATTGTCCGTTTAACGATGTGTCTGCTACCTCCTATTGCATTTCTTTCCGCTAGTTTTCAGTCAATGAGGAAAATGATTTCTTCCCACGAAGTAAATCGAAAATCATGTTTCATTTCGTAATGGCATTGACTTTCTTTCATAGGCCTGGCAGTTTTATATAGAAATATATCTCCCTTACCCCTGTGAATGGACGTAGTACCAAACTATTAGTTTGATTGTTTTAGATAAATCAGCTGTAGAATGACTCCACATCTTCCATCAGGATCTTTGTCGCCGTGTATTTTAAATATTTATCCAACCCAATATACACACATGCAGCGAAGACATGAGCGGCAAAGAGATATACGTGACATTCATGGGCAATCCATTAATCAATGTTGAATCCACCACCATTAAGACAAAAACAATGATATTAACAGATGCGAGGAATCTGGTATGAAAATTAAACAATTTGCATTAATTGAAACAACGAGCCACACATTTAGAATCGTTCCAGCTAACCGCAGTCAAAGAAGGATTATAATTTCTTACAGAAGGAAAGTTACATGCAATGTTGTGTACCCATTTTTAGCCAGTGATGTTCAAGGGTTTCGTCTCTTACAAATATCAATAACAGATATTTTATTTTCAGGCTTTTGTCTTGATTTTGAAAACGAAATGAAACATTAATCGTTGAAGATGCTCAGTCAAAATACTGCCATCCTAAATCATGCATTAATGTCACCAATTCAAAACGTTAGAAATGATTTTATAACAAGACACCAAACCCATTACATCGACAATACGTATATAGAACTGAACAGAACCATAAATCATAAGAAAAACAAAGCTCAAAATGATGAAAGTCGGCCTTTTATCGGATTAATGGATTGTCGACTCACTCTAAAAGATAATACCTCATCAAATCCTATGCAAACTGTATTCATGAAATCGTTTTCTTATTCTTTTTCTTTTTCTTTTCTTGAAACAGGAGAATAATTCTAACTAATCCTATCAAATCGATTTTTCTTCAGTAACGGCGTATCGGCCTACGGCGCTAAAATGAGACTGAAACTTGAAAGGCCCAGCTAAATCTGATGGATTATCTAAGTCATAACATCAATTTGTTTCTAGCGGATACAGGAAACAATATAGTTAAATCAAAACAATGGAAGTTATCATCCTCAGAATAGATCGTTCCACGCATGCAGTTACAGTAAAGTATTACATCTTCTCCGCGTATTTTTCACAAATCACTACTTTACCCAAGGAGGAATATCTCGACAAAGATAAAGCGATAAGGAATAGGAAAACAGTTTGAAGTTATCACGTGTACTGTTGAAATGGAATATTGTTTTACAGAAAAGGATGATGAAATTTATAGATACGGATAGAAGTAATGCTTACTTCTTCACTAAAGGAGCAGAAATAGAAAGGAGAGAGAGAGAGAGAGATATAGAGAGAGAGAGAGAGAGAGAGAGAGAGAGATAAAGGAACAGGGTAAGAGTGCATGGTGGGGTTATTCCATCCGAAATAGATTACCAAGAGCTGAGCTTTCGTCCCACTTACAGAATTGACTTTCTATAGATCAATTCGTCCTCAGATAGTAATTTGTTACCTCCTACAGAAACAAAATTTCTTCGATTAAACTGATTTTTTTTGTTCACAAAGAGGAAAGTGAAATCTAGCTCTCTGTTCTCAAATGATACAGCGCATCTATTTTTGTCCCTAAAATAATGTCCTCCATGGTTTCAAAAAGTCGGAAACGTTCTCTCGCTATGAGGTGCCGCATACGATTTAAAGTTACGCCGATTGGCGCCAAAGTGACCTTTATCACGTGGTTAATTTGACACTATAACCCAGTCAGTCGATCGTACTACTACAAGCAGGCTCCCGTGACACAATTCGGTTATAATTCACTCCTATGACCTTTTGTTCAGGTGTTGAATTTGATGCTAACAACATGACGAAGATACTGACTGGTATTGGGATATCGAATAGAGGACAGTCGTCAGTAGCATATCTAGGGAAAGGGAGGGGCAGAGGGGGCACGCGCCTCGGGCGGCACTTAAAGGGGGCGCAACAAAAACAAAACAAAAAAAACAGATGGGAGAGAAAAGGAAGGAAAAAATAGGGGTTTATATGGATAGCGCCCCTATCCAAATCAAAGTGATAGAATTTTCCAGGGTTTCACTTGCCCTCTCGCATAATCATATTTCTATGGATCTCGTAATTTTACGCCCGGAAAATATAGGGTATGGTGCAAAAATAGTAATTTTAAAGACTCTAGAAACTGAGTTTGCTCCATGCAAGTTTAATCTTGATCTTGTTTGAATTTGCGCTTCCAAAAGATTATTTCACTTGCCTTGCTACATTCCTCTAAAATTTATTCAGGGCTTTTCGTCAGTTTTGCACTCGAAATTTAGGGAGAATTATTGTACCGAGTAAGGTTTTCAAAATGTGTGAGAAACTTTAACCTTACTTTTGGTTAATGTGCTCCCTTTTGAATTTATCTAAAGGGTATTATGCATTAGAAAGGGCATTTCATGAGGGGTTACAATACAAACATCTTCTCTGCTTCTTCCCTTGTATAGTTATTCATCAAAATTGACTACCAATCTCGGGTAGAGCATAGAAAATCACATTAAACGAGGGAATTAATTTCTATTTTTAGGCAGAGGGACACAATTCCATTGTTTGCCCCCGGCACAATAATTCATAGGTACGGTACTGGTAGTTGCATTATGACTATCAGTATGGGTAGATCGGTTAGAAGTATGGCATTACGAGTAAAGGTAAAAGTAGTTCAAGTGATGCCCTTGTTGTAGTATATATTCCATTAGCATGATTATGGGTAAAATATATAAGTAGAATAAGCAAACGAATAAATAAGGAGGAAAGGGAATAACATAATTATTATGAGGAAGGAATCAAGAAAAGAGTAATGCAAAAAAATGGAAACATTGCTCACACTGGTTAGGCGTTAGAGAAATGAAAAATCATCAGTATAAGTGTGATGAACAAAGGAAGTGATATAACAAATAATTGCAATACAAGGCAGGTGAGAAAAGAAAATAAGATACATGTAATACAGAAATAGATGGAGAGAGATAGAGAGAGACAGAGAGAGAGAGAGATAAAGATAGATAGAGAAAGAGTAAGACAGAAGAAAGAGAAGGAGAGAGGGCAGAGAGAGAGGGAGTGAGAGAGGGGGATAGAAGGGGTGGAAAGAGAGAGAGAGAGAGAGAGAGAGAGAGAGAGACAGGTCATAACAAGAATGAAAGAGATACAGATAGAGATCGATTGATGCTTAAGACGGAGCTTTGAAACGGTTTCGGATGTCACACGACTACGGCGTTCCCTTTCAACCTCAAATATGACACTTCAAACATTATACTGAAGCACTAATTAACGAATTGAGTATTGAGCTTGGGAGTATATAATACAGGTTTCAAAATGCAGAAAGAGAAGAAAAGTGGTTTTAAAAAAAGGAGCTTGTGATTTTCAACGAGACAGAGAAAAGAGATGGAAAGTGGAAAATGGAGGTGCTGGAAATCGAAGAAGATGGAGGCGGTTTCGATGAATGCTCCCTGGGAACAATTTCAGTGTCATCGAAATCAAATCTGATGCGCAAACATTATCTGGGTGGTATGGAGGACAGCGAGAATTATCATCAATGGCGGCAATCAATGAGGAAATTTGTAAAGAAGAAAATTTCAGAGGTCTGATTCGCCGATGATGTTGGTCACGATACGTCGAGGGTTCCTGCTGAACCGGAGAAGCTGACTCAAATTCTCACCATTCTATCTAGCACCTAGTCTACTCCGGTCATACCCTCTCTATAGTGGAAATTCATAAATCTTTGTAACTATAACTTAGATTAATTGAATAACTGTAGGCAGGTTTTCATGAATTCTTCATGGATTATCTGGATCGTTATAGATGCAATCCTTTAGCCAGACATTTAGCTTGACAGCGCTAGAAAATGATGATCTATTTATATTTAAAGTAATTTGGAAAAACAACGTTCAATAGTAAAGATAGATTAAAGACGTTAAAATGGCTAACCAGAATTGAGAAAGATTAGGGTAGCTGGGATTATTAAAATTGATATTCAGGAACTTTGGGGCATGCACAGACTGTATTATACAATCTTTCGGTAAATGTGAGCATTCCATTATTATGAACATATCTGACACTGTTGTTTGAGCTGCCCCCTCCCGACATAAAAAGCCGAGCTGAGTAATGAAAGAAACATGTTGGCTGGCATTATCCATGCAAGTATGCTCTATGCGGGTTCATGAGAGTTGGTATGTAACGTATGCTTAAAGGTAAATGTTACTATGAGGCCGCCATCCATCTCCAGCCTAACCGCTCGCGATGGCGGTCTCCTGCGTTCTAAATTACCTCTCAAATTTATTGAAAAATATTTACTATATATTTCTTATCTTATTTGTATGGTTTGTATATGTTTATTGCATAATATTATTGTACATGATTTTCTATTTAATTGCTTTTGTAAAAATTGTATTCATTGTATTTGTTATTGATCGAATTTTGGGAATTTGAGTTTTGAATTTGTATCTTTTTGAACGCAGAAATAAAAACCAAACAAACAAACAAACTTAGAAATCGAAAATAATATCGCTAGTGATATTCGTTTGTCTCGCAATGTGGTCAATAAGGGATCTAAAAGATCACGACAAATAATTAATAAGTAAAACGTCGAAAGGATAGAGATTCGAGTATACAATATATAACTCATTAACGCCTATAGAGACTAGGGTGGAAAGCGCTTTATAAACACCGTTTTATTTATTTATTTTTTTTTAATTAATATTATTATTATTATTATTATTATTATTATTATTATTATTATTATTATTATTTTATTATTATTATTATTATTATTATTTTTATTATTATTATTATTATTATTTTATTATTATTATTTTTTTTTATTATTATTATTATTATTATTATTATTATTATTATTATTATTATTATTATTATTATTATTGTTATTATCATTATTATCATAACATCGTCATATTATCTTCGAAAAGGGTCATTCATATCACTGTCATGTGCTTTGGTATAAATAAAAGCTATCAAATATCCGTCTTCCGCAATTATCAATAGAAATATCAAATTAGTAAACTACATGATAGAAGTATTTCAACACTACTATTAAACTTCTTTCATGTAACGTGTCTATGCTTACATTATTTTGCGATTTTCATAAACTTATACTCTTTGCAACTTTGCCTTTATTTTGGAGAATTTCTTACATTTCTACAGAATCTGATATATGGCGCCCATTGACTATCAGGTAACAATTTCATAATAATCCAGAATATTAACTACTCGATTGCATAATAGAGTTTACAGATAGTAGGTTCGGGTAAAATATGAATAAAGTAGTAATTGCACCTCCAGTTTCAAAACAAAACACTTCGTCATTAACCATTCAGATAGTCCTTTGTGGATAGATAATTGAGAAAATTCTTAACCATTTCAAAATTACATCCTCAGGGCAATACAGCATAAAACGTTTAGTGCTGAAAGGATTTATTCATCTGACTTGGATAATATTAGACTCCATGAGAGCTACATTAGATGTTAGCAAGTAAGAGTAGATGAATCAGGTACGTCTTTTATTATGGGGGCGTGGGCGAGGGGGTGGGTGAAAACCGAAAAATTATATCCTGAAATATTCATAAACGAAGGATTTATATCAATTATCGTCTAAATAATTGTAAGTGAAAACGAGCCTTTAATGGTTTCTGAACCCTGATGTGTTTTAACCTACAGCACATGAATACAATGGTGCATCTGTTACGATATTTGTCATCTCTCCTATCGTAAATGACATCAACATAACATCTGTTAACGATCATTGTGGATTGTCCTATTGCAAATTGGCAGACAACATCACACCAGGGACTATTGTAGAGGCCATTTTACGAAGAGATAGACAGGGAGGGATATTCGAAGTTTAGGTTGATTACCCGCGAGTGTGTGTGTATGTGCGTGGGGGTGGGTTAGATGGATAATTTTTTTTTACCTTCTTGATCGTAAATTAGAAAGCTTATATGTATAAGCGATCCATATTAAAAAAAAAAAATTTTTCATTTTATTTAGGACGACGATAAAAGAGGGGAAAGAATATTTATAAGTTTCCTCTTGTTCTTTGATACATACATTATTAGTCAGCAGCCCACTAAAATAGTTTTGCCACTTGGATAACATTAATATCGGATCCCATAGTAGAGTATGATGAATGTATAAGCGTAAACGGAGCCAGTTTAGTGTGAATTGTTTTCTTTTCTTTTCTTTCTCAAACAAATATGATGAACAGCCTTTCATGACAGTGTTTTTGAGCATTTGGCACTTATTACTTAATGTTGATTTCCGATACTATTAGTAAAGCCTAGCTTACATCAACCCCACATTAAATCCATTAAATTGCTTTATACAAGACAAACAGCACAAACTATTGTCTTAATACTTACAGTTCTCTACTGGGTTATATTTCCTTAAAGGGAAATCCTACCCAAACAGACAACTACTCTAAATGAAAGTGGAAAAATCAGAGAAGCAAACTGATGAAAGTTTCAATTGAATCTGACTAAATATAAGAAAGTTATGAATTTTTGAAAGTTGTAATCACTATACGTATTGGCAATGTCAATGTGATGTAGTGCCGGACTACTTTCCCATCTGTTCCAACATATAAAATGACTAAAATTTAAATATTTCAAAAATTCATGGCTCAGGAGGGTTTATTCTTTTTAGAGAACCTTTAATAATGTGCTATCTATAATATATTTTGAGTAGTACCCCGAGGGAGTAGGAACTTACGTGAAAAACAGAAATTAATGATATTGTTGTACACGGCAAATGGGAGAGTTGTCCTCGTCCTACGTCACAATCCACTGACCAAACTACCAATTTGAGATTCGCATAGACTTAGTGATCTCATATTTCAAACTTTCATAACTCCCTTACTATTGGTCCGATTCATTTCAAACTGTTGCCATTCTGTTTCTGTTATTTTTCTGCTTTCATACAAATCAACTTAATACAAGGGTTAGATTGCCCTTTAAAGGTACTATGTCTCATTTGCAGGTCAAACAAATGAAAAGGTTAAATTCCAACGGCATTTGAAAGACAATACTTATTTAGAACTTCCCTTAAAACATAAGGGCTTGAAAATGGCTTTTTGTGGAGAAATAACGACCATTAATTGTCGAATCGACATAAGTGATTGCAATCACCTAAGTAATAGTCTGATTTTCAGGCCCTTGTACCGAATGGTCGTACGTTTTGTGCTGCACAAAGATTCAATCAGTTTAATTTTGGCCAGTACTAGTTGTGGGTTATTGATGTAGACAAATGCTCATGTACCTGTTACAGCTCATTTTATGTATGTTATTACCAAAGAAAAAATGATGTCAGTCAGTCACTTAATAGTGTCCGACAGTGACGTCTAGAAAGTAAACGGGTTTCCTTGCATAATTTGAATACTAGGACACTGCTAACGTTTTAATTTCATAGATAGGACATACATGACATATTCATAATTCCTGCAAAGTTCTACAGAATTTGATGTTGGCTGCAAAAGGGATATAGTATCTTTAATACTTAAAATTCTCTACTGGGTTATAAATAGTATTTCCTTAAAGAAGCAAATGAAATATGAATCAAAGTATTAGAGGAAAATGTGTTATGCAACTTTGTTTATGCACTGAATTCAGCGCCAACAGTCTTGCCTTGGGGATAATGTTTCGCAATCTTGGAAATTGGGTTAACTTTTGAATGAACTGAAATTAGAGACGAAAAGAACTGGAGGACTGAAAATCAAACTTCACAGCAAACACTGTATAGCTTCAGCGTGCAGGCAAGAGTAAAGAGGTATACCTGAAAAGACCAGGAGAGAAGCGCCTATAAACAGCAACAACATCCAGTTTGGAATCCCCACTGACTTTGGTGCCTGGTTCTTTGAATCCTTCTCCGCCATCTTGAACTATGACGTCACACTCTAGCCGAAATGCAGAATATCTTGTATTGTATTACAATATCAGTTCATCAGTTGAGGAACGTTTTCGCGAAAGACGAGAGGTGAATATCGATTTAAATGGAGAAATCTGTTCAGCAGACAGTGATAATTGCCTAATAGAGCAACAATTTTGACTAAAATTTGTCTTTGATAAGTTGATTGGTAATTTACACCACCGATGACAAATAATTGACTTCGTTTAAAGACAAATAAGTGAATCACAAACTGTTTAACGTTGTCTCTTGACGATTACAAAATATGCTGCTAATAATTTGTTTCTCGCTATACCATTTTCAAATTAAGTACCTATAGAATGCCCTTCTTGCAAAGTATCCAGATGTGGATCCTGTTTATCCTTTCTTCTAATAACGAGCTGCAAAGTAATCCAGGAAATTATTCAAAATCTGGATGTATTCCTTGGTAATCCTAAATTCCAATAACTTACAAACAATGAAGTTTCGATGAAACCACAGTTTAGGTGGAGTCAAAGTTTCCGGAGAGAAATAATATTCCAGTACAAGACCGTATGTGCTTCGGCGGAGCGGTGATACCTGAATATGGAATCGGTATGGGGCTCAGCGCATTGATACCAGTCTCCTCTCCAACGCTCTCTCGCATTCCAAGAAGATATGAATGTACTTCCACTCGTCTTCTTCTCTTTCTACTACCAGGGTGCAGTAAGTCCCCCCAAGGCATCAGGGAATGCAAAAGTGGATGATAATTTGTTTCTTTCTCCTACCAGAGCAATCGGTCAGTCTTCACTGTAATACACTCTCGGAGAGGCTCATGCTCTTGTTATAATTATAACAGCCCTGCTGCAGATTATAGCCCGAATGCTTGTGTGAACACGTTTAATTTTTAAGCCAGGGACACGCACACATACAGGCAGACATAGGCGTGGAGTTTAGCACGTTAATGACATTAAAATAAACTAACAACAGGCGCTGCTGGTGCAGCAGGCAAGCATTCGACGTTGGGGATGCCCTCCCACTCCAAGAGATCATGAACACATTGCTGAGATGTGTAAATCATGACATGCTCTTGAAGCCCCTCCCCCTCCCCTTGATGGAAAACTCCTTGATCTGCCATTGACATGAGAGAAGAAGCCATCGACTGCTCATGTGATGAATATTACCATTGGTATTTCCCTAGAATACTAGGCCCTGACAAGACAGAGATGGAAGACGAACGGTGAAATGGAAAGCAGACAGAGAGAGAGAGAGACAACTAGGATGACTTACGGGCTAACAAAACCTTAAAGAGGCTGTCAATGGGATATGCAACATTGTATAATATTTGTATATGTATGATAGTGATAGCTGGATGTTGGTCCAATATGAAAAGATAAGTAGATATGTAATTCAAAGGAGATGGATATGACATAAAAACATGTTTTATTTAAGATAGGTTATACACAGCTAAAGAAAAAGAGAATATTAAAATAAAGAGATGGAAAGGGATAGGTTCATACAAGCACCTAACAAAGAGAGAGAGAGAGAGAGAGAGAGAGAGAGGGAGAGAGAGAGAGGGAGAGAGGGGGTGGGGAAGGAAAGGAAAAGAGAGTGGGGGCAGACAATGGGATGGAAAAGTAAAGGAACCAAACTTATGAGCCCGCCATATAAAATGAGAATGTGAGTGTGAGAGAGAGATAGATAGACAGACTGAAAAGAGAGAGAGAGAGAAGGGGGGAGGAGAGCGGACGGAAAGAGAGATGGAAAAAGACATGAGTTACACAGCTGGAGGAGACAGACAGAGAGCATGAGATGGGGTGAGATGTTGTGACCGAATGCTTGGGATGTTTGTTAGGTCAGACACAGGATGAGGCCGCCGAGTACATCCACACACCACGCCGTGCTAGCTAGCTTACGTATGATGACGAAACCCCGACCAATCCCTATAAAGCCTCCAGGGTCTTAGGGCTGTAATGATACTGTCCCGTCAAGAAATCCTCAGTTTTATGCTCATTTCAAAGTGGCGGAGACCAGAGGTGGATTCATGAGGTTGTGAGGTGGAGGTGGGGGGGGGGATTCTGAAAATGCGGACCTGGTGGCAGAATAATATATTGCTAAACAAGTTAATTGATAAAGCCTATACTACTAATACTCAGTTATTAGAGCAAATGTTGTTAATTGTGTACCAGAGGCATGCCAGTTTGGTTTCAAAAGGGGGAAGCAGGGTGAGTGTGCTCCCCCTCCCCCATCAAGCCGCCCGTAATTATTTTATCCTCCCAACTTCCATGTAGGTCTATGGATTTATTAATGGTAAATAACGGCAAACATTCAAATCTTAAAGGTATATACATGTATAATAAATACCTTCCTTTCAGTGTGTTTACTTTTTAGAATATTGTATTTCATCAATAATTAATATAAAGTAGATTTTCATGTATTACTGTAATACGTAGTATATTCCAAAGTAGTTAAAAGCATCAAGTTACATAGCTGTGGTGCATTATTGTTTATAAACTGAAATGATATATTTCATCCGTCTTAGGCTTCTGACAAAGTTCACAATAATTCATTTTAGATCACAGTACTTTGAGATGATTACAAACCTGAATATAAAATTGGATTTCTCCAGGTTATATTACTCGAGTATCATACTCAAGTGGGTCGTTTCTTTGTGAAGTGCTTTGCATTCAATTATATCCACTGACGAGCTATTAGAAGCATGCGGCTCTTCAACACAGGCAGTCGACCATTAGTCTACCCCTCTCCAGACCCATTCGAAATAAGAATTTATGGCAGTGGCGGATTCGGGGGTTACAAACGGCCAATGTCACTTGAATCACCAATGTGGTATATACCCAAAGTAAACAAAGAAATGTCCCATTAAAATATTTTCGACCAAATAGACACTTGAAAAATAACTTTATTTTGTTGTTTGTTATACTTATTATAATTTTCCAGCCCCCCCCCCCTTCACAAAGCATGGGTTCGCCCCTCATTTATGGAAATAGGTCATGAGAGAAAAGTTGACAGTCTGGGCAGAAACCTCGACGATATTCTCCAAATTGGTAATAATTATAGTGGCTTATTGTTAGGTCACCATTGTTTTAGAATTTTGTGGCAAAAATCTTCGTACTGATGCAATAATTATTTTTATCCCTGCGTGTTTTATCTTCTTCCATGTTCACTGCAGGCCAACAGGCACGTAGATGTGATAAGTCTATAAATATACCAGCCCTGATACGTTGGGGGAGGTTGAGTGGTGTTAATGATGTGAATACCTGACCATCTTGGCACCGTCAATAATTCATCGGCTTTTCATCTAACATCGATGTCACCCCCTGTCAGATATAGTAGTGCACTACCCTGCCAATACACCAACCCACCTATACTACAGCTGTTGCGAGGTGAAAATGAGATTTTAACAGACTACCCTGGTCAAAACCATTCATAGGACTTATGATTTGTGGTAGTAAAGCTTCGACCAACAGTTCTTGGATAGATTTATAGTAATGTGTCCTCCACTTTTGTTGTTGGTGTTGTTGTTTTGGGGTTTCTAATGGGTACATTTAAAACAATGAGCTTGAAATACTAATTCTATTTTTTTGCCTGACTTAGTTATCACAAAGAAAATGATTATTTTAAAGAAAATGATTATTTGCCATAAAAAGTAAGTTTAATGGACATGATTGATGACCACAGATACAAAACAAGTGATAATGAGTATTGATCAGGAAACACATAATGTGGACAATGCTTTTCGATCACAGACCATGACTTGTTCAAAACTTATATTAAAACCACGTTTGTGAAAATAAGATCTATTTCAAAATTCAACTGGTCACATCAGAGGGTGCCTCAGATGGCAGAATATGTTTAAATACGGAGGAAAATATTCAAGGTCTCAAACGCTGCCCCCCCCCTCAATTTTTCTTGATGTCTGGATACGCCATTGGATAATATATCTGATCTGACTACGATCCGATTTTGGAAGAATTTGCAATAGAATTTAATGTGAGCATTAGAACTTAAAATCTTAATGATCGAGGATTTAGATAGTCACACGATCAATAAAATCTCAATTTCAAGGAATTTCAAGCTTCACCGGGGGAGGAAAATCTAAATCGGCTCAGAATCACAGTGACGTCAGACCAGTAAATGTGATCATCTACGATTTGAAGCCGATTCGGCTTTTATTCTGACGAGAGAGCACTACAATTTCGGTTATTAGTATTTTCATCATTGTTTAAGAACCTAAATCAGAAAAATGATGTTTGCTTAGATGTCCATACCTATTATACCTAATATAATTACAATTTCTTCGAAAATCGGACCACGGGAGCTGCACGGGAGGGTCGTCTACATTACGCATCTCCAGTAACTTCATATCTACTGATGACAAACACGTACAATAGGTGCGTCGATTCATTTCAGGATAGGAAGTCGAAAGGTACATTGCAAAGTATACACATAATCAGTGGCGAAGCTATGGGAGCGTTGGGGTGGGTGTCCTCCCATATCGTATGGTGAAGGGGGGCAGGAGAGAAAGAGAGTGGTGGAAGCAACGTGAAATTAAAATGATGCCCCCCCTTTCAATCCCTCCCTTCACTCGATTTAGTAAAACCTATGCCCTGATAACTACAGTGTCTCTCTCCCACTTCCTGTGGAGAAAAATGTCACTATTGTATCACAGCATTGAGAACATTTTAAAAGATAAAGTAAAATTTGTTTTGGTGAGATAATAAACGGTCCTGTACTTCTTATATTATTGCAGATAGTCTCACCGGATTTGCTGCATACTGTTTCTATCAACCTCACTATAACATATTGAAATGATGTTAGAGCTATTTGAAAACGCAATTTCGACCATGTGAATTGTCCACTTAAGAACCTAGACTGTTGTAAACTAAAGCCCGGGCACTAAAGTGATAGTCAAAGGGGGGGGGGGGTATACAAGAGCCAACTAAATTCTGAACACGAAGTCATCAAGCCCATTTGTCTTTGCACAGCCAACACATTATCATTAGATTATATCAGTCAACATTCACAGCCAAGCACCATGACAACGAACCCTAACAACTACTTGGTCCGTAGACCCCATCAATCACATTTGCTCATTTTGCATTTACGCCATTTACTCGTGATCCAACTAGTATATTGCATCAGGACACAATGGCGTGCTTTCAAATAGCCCCTCGTTTAATTTCTCTCGAAGTTGATATTGATGAGCTTATAGTTTCCTTGTACACCGCGAGGATAAAAGAAAAATGAAGAGCGGAGAAATGGTATTCAACATTTATACCACGACAATAAATAGGCATACAATTTCCCTGCGTCAAACAGGCTATGCATGCACTATTCAAATTAGAGTACTCAAAGGTAATGTCCTTTAAAAATGAAGATCGGAGAAATGGCATTTAAAATTGATATTACGACAATAAACAGGCATGCAATTTCTATGCGTTAATCAGGTTATGCATGCAATATTAAATTTGGAATAGTCAAAGGAAATGTGCTTACAAATTAAAAAATAGATATGTATATATATATATATATATATATATATAGCTCTCACTTGCCGCCAAAAGGTCAAATGTGCCGAAATTATCAGCACAAATTTTCGTCGTTCGTCATTTGGATGTTAATTCATTAACAATTCCGAGCGTAGATTTGTCATGTTCATACTTTTTTTTTTCTCTCTCTCTCTCTCTTTCTGCCGCGATCTCGATGAAGCTGTTTGGTACAGTTTATTTTTAATCTTCAAGTAAGAAAAATAATTTCTGGTATATGCTAAACATTTGCAGATTATTACATGCCTTATGAATACTAAATGCAAGACAACATGCAAATGAATTGGGCAATCGGTATGAGTATAGTCAAATTAAAGGGAATATATCAATTTGCGACATTATGGAGTTTAAGATAGCTGAGTCAAAAGCTGCTGTAGATCATGTAGGATTGAAGGTTAAACTGAAGCTCAGTGAGGATGATTTGGTTGAGGTTCTAGCTAAAATATTCACTAACCTTGAATGTCACCATAATAATCAACTTCGTCATCGTCGTCGTCGTCATCGTCGTCGTCGTCATCGTCGATCTTCTCACTCGCTTGATCTAGTTCTTCGTCGAGGACCTCTTCAATCAATTCCATCTCAGTCTTGACTTCCTCCTCATTCATAAGCTCTGCTTCTTTGTTAATGAATGTGCTTTCTGCTCGCTGAAGGTCATTCCTCAGCCCAGCCATGACCGTCTGAGATTTCTTACCAGGAAATAACTAGAGCCACGGAAAAAGAAAGAGAGAGAAAAAATGTAGCCCATGCAACATCCTCTCTCTCCCACTCTTTTCTTTCAGAGGATTTATCAGATTTGTACACAAGATATGTTTTCAAAAGAGATGATTGGCACTACAAACTCGAAGGATAATAATGAAGAACCAAAAGGACTCAGCTTAAAGGTACTATGTCCCATTTGCAGGTCAAAAAAATGAAAAGATTAAATTCCAACGGCATTGGAAAGACAATACTTATTTAGAACTTCCCTCAAAAACGAAAGGGTTTGAAAATGGCTTTTTGTGAGAAAATAACTACCACCTTAGTAATAGTCTGACTTTCAGACCCTTGTACCGAATGGTCGTACGTTTTGTGCTGCACAAAGATCCAATCAGTTTAATTTTGGCCATTACAAGTAGTAGGTTATTTATGTAGACAAATGCTCATGTACCTGTTACAGCTCATTTTGTGTATGTTATTACCAAAGAAAAAAAGATGTCAGTCAGTCACTTAATAGTGTCTGACAGGGAAGTCTAGAAAGTAAACGGTTTCCTTGCATAATTTGAATACTAGGACACTGCTAACGTTTAAATTTCACAGATAGGACATACATGACATATTCATAATTCCTGCAAAGTTCTACAGAATTTGATGTTGGCTGCAAAAGAGACATAGTATCTTTAAGGACTATCCAAATGGTTGTACCGAAAAACTTCGCTCTAATTTATCTTCTCACGATGCAAACCTGTTCTTCCAAACAACACATGATGTGGTTTTCTATTCATTCATCTAGCTTACTTTGGTGAGTGCAAGAGATAGCTTCAGTACGCTTCTCTACATTGGTAATGTATTCTTACATTATATATTTATTTTTAATTCATCGTGGCATTCATTTTTTAGGTCCTTTCATTCTTCACAATTTAGTAACCATGGTAACGAAATCATATATACAGATAATGGGTATAAATGTCAAAGCATGGTGATATGGAGAGTAGAAAATTCTATCAAGCATAGATATTTGTCCATTAGCTATGCCATAAAGCAAGGAGCTCGTGTTGGCTGTGCATGAATGATTTTCATAACATAGGCAAATGTTGGTTCTTTTCACACTTAAAGAGAAGGGACGAGAAGGACAGAAGAGGACATTTTCGGTGCAAATTTGAATGAAATACATTTATCATATTTTGTCACAAATATTTAGGAATATAACTATATTTCAACATAGAATTTCTTCACAAACATAAGAAAGTTTGCTATCATTAGTTTACTCACATTTGTGGCACACTTGGGCATAGAAAATGGAAACTTGACGACGCGAGCAAGACACTGTATCTTGATTTTCATGTATGTCTGTGGGAAGGATAGAAGCACAAAATCAATATCATTATCCTGATAAAACATAAAGGACTGTAATAATGAGTGATGAGCCCCTGCCTCACATCGATAAAGAATGTTTATATTCTGTGTTTACCAGGAGGCATCAGATTATAGAAAGAAGAAGAAAATCAATATCACAACCATTATACGAATCTACATCCATCATCCGACATTTTACCCTGTCGTATTCATCAATATTGAAAGAATATCTTTAATACGATTACGGAGATGCACCAAATGTACTACTTTGCTCTTTTTTTTTGGGGGGGGGGGTAAATTTGCTAATATGACTCTTTAAAAAAAAACTTTTTAGGATAATAGTTTAATAGAGCCAAGGCAGTGGGAATCTCACGGGCATTGGTTGCCGCAACATGATTTATTAAATTTGAATTTGTCTGCAAATGTCTGAATGACTTGTTAACATACTGAAATGGCAACAACAGAAAAGTGATGGTTGCCCATCACTGCTGTCATTATGTTTTCGATTACCATGAATAAATCGAATTGCAGATTAATGTACTGAGTCCAAACCCCTTGATTTACTATGCACTCATCCCCAGGCTTCTGAAGTTAGTTGATGAGTGGCTACTACAAAATAATTTGAAAAAACTACTGAGTGACAGACTAGTGAATTGGTTAGGCTGACGAATGATTCTTATTATATCGGCAACACAAAGTATATCGGTTGTTGAAAATGGATGAACTATGAATATGTATGGCATCCTGGGAGTGTGTTTGAAAAATTGAAGAAGTTCACGGAGTTTAGTGATTTTTGTTTCTCTTCTTTACCAATATTTTATTCATGAGACAATTTTCAATATCAAGGGATTTACAAAATGTGACTGTACCCCAGAGCGAAAAACAAAACGATTTTTTGACGATTATCATGAGACACATGATGAGGATGATCACAATGGTTTTGAGGAGATTGATGATGGAGAAAACTATTATTGAGCCATTATTTTATTATTTTGTCACCTCAGCTGTTAAGCGAGCTATTTGATCATCGGTGAGGCTGGGTTTCGTTAAATCATCCTCTGTTGAGTCGTCATCATCTTCTTTAGATGCCTCTCCATCGATGTTCTCACCATTGACGTCATCTTCTTCGCCATCATCATCGCCATCATCATCATCATCATCATCGTCGTCGTCGTCATCTTTCCCTTCCAGAATAGAAATATCTTCTAACTCATCTTCATTCTTGTTATTTCCTGAAATGATATAAAAATGCAGCGGCATAGATTTAGTGGTGCTCGTTGTTAAAAACATAGGCTTGTTTATCGTCCCTCCATCTAGCACATGCAGCTAGCATGACATAAAAAAGTTAGATTTAAGGCAAAATCGAAGTTATTATTTTGCTCCCTTATGATTGTTTATATATAGGTGACACATTACTATTAATCATGGATCTTCATTGTTTTTTTTTTCACTTTACTTCACTTTACTTTCCTAATACGTTTTAAATCATGTGTTAGAAAGACAAAAATCAGAATGGAGGTTGTAAAAATAACTCACAATCACCATGATCACATGACAAGTTATAAAATTGTTTCTCCTTTGATTAAAGGTGACGTTATAAAGACCTCATGGTAAAAGAATTTTGTCTGTCACTTACCATCATTTCCAGAGTCCTGTGGAAGAAATGAGTCACCATCGACATTTTCCACACCCTCATCATTGTATACTACGCTTTCATACACGCCACCATTCTCCTTGTCGTCGGGTTGGACGACGTTCGTGTGATAGTCCGATGATTCACTCTCCTTCGCGGTGTGGTCATCATCATCGTAATCGTACGGACGTTCGATGTGGACATCGTCGGCTCTATCTTGCGATGTTTCCTTTACACTTGATCCGGAGACGTCGGGTATTGACGTCTGCGATTCCTGTTCCAGATCGGTGAGCGTCTGTGCGCTGTCTCGATTACTTTGTGGTATTGTTCCTGAAAACCATCAAAGAGAGACACAGAGAGGGACGGAGAGAGAGAGAGAGAGAGAGAGAATGAGAGAGAGAAAGAGAGAGAAAGAGAGAGAGAGAGGGGGGAGAGGGAGAAGTTGTTAAATGTTAAAAGTTCACAAAGGTTCATACAACTCATAAGATTTGTAGTGATCGCCTATACAGAGCAAATGAAATTCTTGTTATTAGCATGATACAAATATGTATTCCATTAGTTAGGCACAAAAATGGAACTTCAAATAAACAAGGGACGAAAATACCAGGCAATGTGGTAGCTTTTTTAGTTGTTATTTTTGTACTTCACTTCTGCGAAATTGCAAGATCACACAAGCAAATCTTGTTCGGGATAAATAAATTATTCATACCTGTATAATTTGAACTGTTCAGGTGTTTGTTCATTAGTGTTTCCCTCTTGTGGTAACAGTGTGTTTCTAGGGCGTCATTTTAAAACTACGCATCAAAATACTGTCTATACGATTTGCTCCCCGAAATGAAATATGCATTTGTTGAAATACATAACTTATTCATAACAGACGAATCGACACGTGATACACAAGTAATGGATGTCCCAAGATTATATTCACTCGTTGGACAAAGACAAACCCATAGGCAATGTTTGGTTGACATTACTTCTCGGTAAATGACATCAGCAAGGTTTTACCCCAAAAGCAATACTTTGAAGCTCGTACAAAGACGTTTCCATTGCGCCCGTCATCCCTCTTCAAAACTCGTTGATGACGGTTTTACCCTCAGATGACCATTGCCCGAATACCCCACGTTCATGTTGTGAGAAGGGCTATACGCTATTGAGGCGAAATATTCGTCACTTCGGTCAAAAGGCGAAAGTGGGGACATCTCTTCATGTTTCTCTGTGAAATGTCACTTGCTCGTACCGAATAGATATCTTTGCTCGTACACGGTTCATCAGATGGATATTTGTTGAGTGGTCCATTGTGACGGGCATGGTGACCATTACACAAATTACCTGCGGACTTGTGACATCTACTGCTAGTACTGGAGGACATCTTAACTTGACTAGTGACGAAACTCTCTCAATATTACTCTCAAAGGTGATGATTTGATATATCAAGCTAAATCGCATTGTGTCAGTAACCTCTCTTCTTTACCAGAGCTTCTTTTTACTCTTCTTCTGGTCACGTGTCAAACTGTATATCATCTCCAAGCAGGAGCATCTCCAGAGGGGTAGGGTAACACTCTTCCACTTTCAGCTTAGAAAACCCATAATTGATGTAACAAAAATATTTTAATTTGAAGACCAAATATTGTATTAATTAATTTCTCTTATATTTGCTTGCTCTATAGAACTTCCATTACCCGTGTCATCACACTGGAGTATATTTGTCAGTATATCTGTCAAATTCGGTCCGACACCCTCCCCTAAAATACTGATATTTTATATACATTCTAGAGAAACTGTCCGTAAACTGCTGTTCACTGTCCTTCATATATAGATAGCTGAAAATTCTCTTTTCAGTCAAGCAGCTGCACTTTAGAAAAGAAAATGATAATTTACTTTGACGCGATCCAAACAACATATTTCTAACATTCAAAATCACCTTTGAAAGACGTAGGGAAAGGATGCGTGGATGCACAACGGAATACAAGAATATACTCTGCAGTCAACAAAGCTTACGTCAGGTAATCAATAGGATGGGTTCCCCAAGTTTCACCAATTATTATCCCCAGGAGCAGCGGCCAACTCAAGAATTTCGACGCGAGGATGTCTTGCCGCCGGATTCACCATGTAATAATAATAATAAAAAATATCCTTCCTGTCTTTAAGGATGATGTTTGCTCATTTCCTGACTGGAGACATTCACAAAGGCATTAAACCTCAGGTAGCCGATGACCTTTTATTACGCGGAATAACACATTAGATGATTATTGAATGGGGATCCGTAGCTTAAGGGCTTGAGAATCGTCTTTCGTATAAAGCAACCCGTTTCTGGCTTGCCCCCCACGCCACTTAATAACGAAACACTTCATTGTTATCAACATGGTATTGTATCAACCCGTTAAGGTAATATAGAGTCGTACGTACCTTCCCTACTGGCAATCCACCTTCTGCGTACTTCCTCTTTGTTCCAGTTCCTTACCCTCTTTAATTTTCTTATTACTCAACGCAATGTTTAACCTCCAACATCGCCTAGCGGTGTTTTAATTTCTTATGTGCAGGGTCTTGTTTCATGACTTGTTTACAATTCAGATTATTACATAGCTTTCTCTTGAATAGCTTCCCCTAAAAGCATGACTGCCCCGTCCCTCTCCTCTCTCTCTCTCTCTCTCTCTCTCTATTTCTCTCTCTCCCCCTCTCTCTATCTCTCTCGACGTCAAACGTCATTCACCTTCCCTGTCGATAGTGCGTGCATCATGTACGGGTAGCAGTCATAAATAAGTTCGAATTTACGTTGCCATCGTGCTTGTATTCGGGTTACAAACCGCCAACACAATTTTTGTTGGGAATGCAATCGCTGTAAAGTGGGATAGGGGTTGCGTATTGGAAAGATAATTGTCTGTAAATAACTTTTATAACAAAAATTCGATTCAAATTGTTTCTAATTACTCAAACTCACTCACGAATTTCTTTTTTTCTTGATTTCCCCCTCTTTTCCCCTTTATCTTCTATTTCATCCATTATCTACCTCCTCTTTCTTGAGGCATCGTAGGCGTCTTCTTTACATGAATATCGCGTTTCATGTATTTTTCGGGGAATTCCCTTATTTTCTTTAATGGAGACATTGGTTAATGATCAGTACAATATTACATTAATCTTGTTGTTTGTGATACTGCAGCAATAATAGGCCCCAATTTGTTCGTGTTAGTCAGTAGTCACTAATCAAAGAATAATGCGATGGATAGCAGCTATAAATAAGGGGATACAAAGTGTTTACTATTTCTTTCTTCAGCTCTATATGTCTGAAGAAAATCATAATTAGATCATCATCTTATATCAATTTCATGTGGGGGAAAGTATTTGATGACATTAATTGTTTGTATTATAACTAGAGATAGCCATACTTTCAAAAGTACCCAATGATACGTTATGAAAAAAGTTTGTTAGATGTTAAAGGGAATGGCCATGTTTTATGGATGACGCAGGCTGGTTTCCATGTTACCATGGTAACGCTTAAAACGATTTGATGACGAGACGAGACCGTGGTTTAGGGTGAGGCGAGACGTCCCACGGCAATTTGCAGATAAATCAACCTTGAAAATTTCTAAGAACCATGTACCCCAAGGCAATGCTCTCGGACCTGTCGTGGTTATACCGCTTCTTGAATATCCAGCTACGCCCACAGCTTGTGTAAAAAATTTGGTCGAAGGGAACTGGAGTAGGGATGCAATTTGCTTCCAAGGTGATTACAGTATGATATTATTTTGTCTTCCAGGATTAAATTGCAGAGCACACCTGATTATCTTTTCGGGCTTTTAAGTCAAGTAAAAACGTGTGGTTTGATCTGATCTCTGCTGTAATCAAGTTTTATCATCCAAATCTATATGATGCATCAGTAGACATAGAACACCTACATCATCACAATTGCCTCAGATAAGATGCCAATGGATGCAGAGAGAGGGATAAAGGGAGAGAATAGATAATGAGGACGAGGAAGAAGGGGAGGGAGATGGAGATTGAGGTAGAATACATAATGAGGACGAGGGAGAAAGGGAAGGAGTGAGAGAGGGAATATCTGATGACGTTGAGGACGAGGAGGGAGATATATATATATATATGTATATGTATATTGGAGAGAGAGAGAAAAAAAATAATGAGGATGGGAAGAGGGTCATTATTAGGGGTTTCATAGGCATAATAAATGACAGGCCTATAGTGTAAAAAGGCTGCCCGACAGACCAAATTAACCAAGAATGCGGTAAAGATTGAAAACCAAATGCATAATGCCATTAAACTTAGCAGTTTAACCAAGATTCTATCCTTAAAATCGTCCATGCATTGGTACATTTATCACCGAAGCATGCTAGCTAGGGTCGGTAAATTCACACAACCAATGCTATGGCACCGCCTCTACCGAGCTAATGCATCGACTTGATGACGTCACACTGTTAAGCCAAGCCCAGGTGCTTCCATAGTTAAGTTACAAGAGATAACGCGGTGCCTCGGTACATTAGCCCCTGGGCAAGGGTTTTATTCTTCACAACGGACAGTGATAAACACAGCGTCGATATCTATCATAATCATTCACACCCGATTAAAGTTATCCAGGTCTGATAATGACGAAACATTAAGATACTAACATAATAAAATCCAAGCAAAACAAAGCAGAATAAAAAACAACAAAAACAAACAAAACATAAAAACAAAAGAGCAATTGCAAATATAGAATTGCACTAAAAGATAAGACTACAATGTATGATAGCTGAGTATTTTGCGCATATAGAAGATGAGGAAATCGAAATTATGCATGAGCCTGATCCAATCATGTAGTCCCATATTAGGCATACGTCGTTTATTTTATTTTACTTATGTCTCTTCAGCAGCAGCCTGTTCAGGTCTGATTAAAAAAAGTTTAATCTTCAATTATTGATCAACGGTTGATCAATAATTGAAGATTAATTATAAGTAGGATTTCTTTAAACCAAAATTCGAAATAATTATTTCAAAGTAAATCAGTATATTTTCAACAAAAAAACGATTGTAAATGGGTCCATGCAATGATAAGTTGTGCTCACACATGAGCCGAAACCTGCTGTGATTACTCTGGGTTCGTTAAAACTCACAATAATCTATTTTACAAAGTTTTAAGAGAATTCATTTTCTTTGTGATAACTTACTACTCGCTGAAGTTGCATGATATAGTGGCATCCATTTATTTGCTTTCCTTACCAAAACTCTAAATAATTTTGACAGAATTTGTTCAATTAATCCAAAGCACAGCAATTTCAAAAGTTCTAGATGTGGGAATGTGATGTATATAATAAGATCTAAAATTCCATTTTACCCATTCATGAGCAGAAAAATGTTTCAATTAATGTTGAGTCGTTTAGATCTTCGCCCTAACTTACAAAGCTTTCAAGAAATTGATTTACATTTGAGCAATTTTACCGTTCTTTTGAATGTTCTAGATGCATGATTCAGCAACATCTATTCATAATTTATGAATGCACACGCCACTCGCGTCAGGAAAATAGCTCTTTAGAATGCGTGCCTGTGAAATGAAATTAACTCGTCGAATAAAAGACCCCGTGTTCGACCGAAGGACGGGAGAAAATGAAATCTTTGTGATCTTGTTCAACAAGCTTGAGTGATGCTTAGAGAAACCTCGGAATCAGAGCTAGGTCGAGATTGATTAAAGCGGTATACTGGAATGAAACTGAGATTGATATAATCTGGATTGTGACAGGTTCCGAGTTCGTGTAACACAGAAACTGTGAACGTATTTATTCGAATGATTTAAAGGTATTGTGTCCAGTTTGTAACGCTTTTGCACACAACGTGAATTTTGACATGGGTATGAAAACTCAGCCTCCGAATATGTTACTAATCGATTTATGTCCTCTGTAGACGACACTTGGACGGCATGCCAGTGCCACTGAATTAAAATGGTCAATTTGGTCGATAAAATTTGCAGTTCATGTACTCTGAGAGGTCTTTTACAAGATCATATCCCTATATACCTCGTTGTATTTTGTGATTTCGGTCCTGCCAAAGGTATTCACCACCTATAATGTGATTGGAAGTACACGCGCACATCTAATGAAGATATGAACATAATTTTATACCAATTGTTTTTCTTGTGCTCGTCATTATTCTTTGTTATGTAGATGAAGAATATCCACAATATCAACCATAATAGTCCAGCGAAATTTCCTTAAAAAGTTAGCAGAGGTATTCCTATAAATTTCTCCTATTCGTAGTCTCTAAATAATTCCAGTCGTAAGATTTTAATTCAGTTATTCTATTGTCCACCTACATGGATATATGTTTATTTACTTCTAAAATTATAATTTTATAAAGCTGAATATAAGAACTAATGAATGCATGAATTAAGTAATCGATCAATTAATATAGAAATTGTTACGACCTGAAATGAACTCCCAGCAAACGATACACCCAGTATTATGTAAGTTACGGAATGCAGATAAACTTATACATACATGAACATGCCTATGATATCTAAAGATATTAAAGTCCAACAATTGTTTATTTCACTGTTAATATCTAGGGAGTAATCCCTTTCATAGAACAAATCATGTGTAAACTGAAATAAAGTATATCGAAATGATAAAAGATGATACGCTCCCATGGGTTTAATTCTTCATTTCCGACATCAATGAGATATTAGATACTTCCGTAACGAAAAACCTCATCAAGTAATGCCTTGCTCAGGAATCCGGTTAGGACCAAAACAACCGCCATTTAAATGTGTCTGAATGTGGCGTTCCGGACCATTTAGTTGTGGAAAGGAATATGGCAAACATCTTGAATATCTCTTTAATTATTCATTCTTTTTGTTAAGTTTCAAAATTTTGAAATGTGATGTGTGATCATGTTTAACGGTTTCCGGTGTAGAGGCCACTGTCTGGAACAAGCATTCACAAAATGGAGTGCGAAAAACGTATAAGCCTACGGCGTAGCTCCAGGGGCGCGGGGGCACATGCCCCCATCACATCGTGGAAAAAAAGTGAAAAGTAGAAGGAAAAAAAGAAAGAAGGGAAAAGAGGGAAGGCAACGTGAAAAGAAGACGATGATATCCCCTCCGCACATCCCCCTAAACACGAAGTGACCTTTTTACTTTTCATTTCATCTATAGCTAGTGATACCAGTACCCTCAGTGGTGTAATGGCGCTCTCAATGCCTGGTCCAATGGTATGATTGCTGTAAGGCAGGAGTGGCCAACCTTTTAAAGCTCGCGGGCCACAGCTAACGATTGGCATAACTTGGCGGGCCGTAGGTAGTCTTCTCCCCCCCCCCACACACACACACTCATGCAATAAGTGTACACATGCACCTGCAATTTTGCAAACATATTTCTCGGTTCACAACATTTGCATATTTACAAACGTTACTGCGTGCGGAAATTACAAACTGAAATTAACACGGCGAGTGATGTTAATGTCGTTGCCTGATATAATGTAATGAGAGTGAATTTGAGGAGTTTTGTATCAACCACGTAACGAGTCAATATGTTGTGAATGATGAAAACAAATTATGGAAATAGAGATAGCTGTTTGTAAATGTTTTTACCCTATTTCGTCGCTGCTATGCGGGCCACATTTCATTTATGAGCTATTTTTATAATTATTTTTTCAGTGCTCCGCGGGCCGCAGGTTGGCCACCCATGCTGTAAGGAATGATTTATTGGGTTTAAAATTATTCAATAGGATTGATGACCAGAATTTTATCCGTTACATCCCGTTTTTAAGTTTAAGGGTTCAATGTTTTTTTTTGTAAATTTCTCACCGCTATCCGACTATATAATCTGCCCCTTAAATGTTACATTATAGAGATACTTTCCTTTATAAGTAGATGGTTCTTTCATTTATTTCTTATCATGATTTAAATAATAGCTGGAATTCACTATCTTCTATCGACCAACTAGTTCTAAGAATTTGTTGTCTACGTCTCTTCTAATCGACTCGGTATGAATGTGTGAAAGTCAGTCATTAGATGCGTTTTTATTGCACTTTAATTGCACTTCAGGCCGAAAAGTAAGTCCAGGAAGAAAATTTTGTCAATTTCCGGGTATCCTTTGGAAACGCGCTGAATTACATCTTTTAATACTGGTTGAATAGTAAGATTTGGTAATATTTGTCTTGTCGGAGTGTTGTGGTATAAGCTTTTTGTTGTAAACATAAAATTCAATCATGAGGTCGAGGGTTCGAATCCCATCACCACTGTCATGCAGCAAGGCATTAATCTGCATTTGCCATTCGTAACCCAGGCGTGGTAAATGAGCACCCTGGCAGGAATTCGTTCCCCGAATGTCAGAGCGCCATAAATAGCAGCCGCACTTCTAAAAGCCAGCGTAATAACACTGAAGCGCCAGAAGTATCATGTATGATAGAAAGACATTCAAAAGCACTCTATTATCATCTTGTTGCGTTCTGTTCCAGATTACATGGAATAAGGAGTATTTTGACTAGAGTATTGTTCGGGTTTAAGTCACCAACACGCCGGAGTTATAAAATATGCAAGCCGTCTCACACCTGACACTCGTTATTTTGTTACCCCTAGAGACTACGTTACAGTCTCGTCACGGAGCGTGTGTGTCAATGGCGTTGCTTATGCTTGACGTCACGGTATTTCCAGTCAAACCGCTTGAATTATTGAAAGATATTCGACAGGGAATGAGTAATGTGGAACTCGAAACATAAATAAAAGAAATCTCTACATCATGTCTGAAGCGTGGTTATTGTCCTTTGAAATACTTGTTCTAGTTACGTTGTGACGCTTTTACTTCATTGTAGTAATTGGTATGTGATATAGATATGTCAAAAGAAATAGTAAGGTACTGATTGTTAGAGTTAGAACATACAACAAAACAAAACAAAACAAAAAGCGGCGGGGTTTTTTAAACGTGTAAACAAAGTTCCTACGCATATACACTTAATACAAGAAAAAGAAATGTGAAGCGTATTGCACTTTAATTAATAAAGAAAAAACGAGAAAAAAAACCGGGTCATATCTAAACGAGGCTGTATAGGCATCTGCATCTGACACATTTCTAGACGTAGAGGTGTCTATGGAGGGGCTGTGACTCCCATTTTTTTTAAACTGATAACTCATACTGATATGTACGAATGGTTACTTTCTGAGGAATATTTGTTTTTAAACAGGTGATGCTCATGTTCGAATTATATGAATTCAATTGTGCTTCTTTTTTTCCCCTTCCACTCTTATAAATCCATGTCCTAGTTTTTGCCTGCTGTTATCATAAAAAATGCACATTATAAACAATTTCGATATCACCAATGATATAGACAACGCAAGAAAAGTCATGATAACTTTTGTTTTCAGTTCAGGCAGTCTGAAATCCGACCCTCTCAATATATTCATCCAAAATGACGACAAGTGAAATAATAGCTTTTGTTGTCAACTGTCTGTTTGAGGTCAATGCACTATTGCATCACTCTTTCTCCTGTGCGAGTAATGTGTTGTTTTCCTGTGAAATAACTCAGACGGTGTAAAGTTAAATGAAATGCGAACGAGAAGAGCCAGATTCCATCTATATAAAAGTAACATCACTTCCATTCTATTCAATCTATCCTCATATTCAGCGTGAGAGATTTAATTTAAATAAAAAGGCGCAAAACTGCTTCCAACCTCACTCTTTTTAGGCCCAATTTGACAAATTGAAAGCGAAAAGAGAACCAAATTTAATGATGATAAAGGCCCGAGGCAAATTGATGACGTGATGTTGAATCTACCTGCTAATCACTGTCTCGTGTTTTCCTTTGAACAAGGCATAAATTCGTTGGGATAATGGGAAGATGAACGTCAGAGATACTCGCGTCAGGCTAACCGGGTTTCTGTCTGATTACATTGAGATCAGAATTTGCCGGGGGGATATTCCATCGTTTTGTTCTGGGTCAAAAAATTCGTATCAAATTCGAGTATCGGGATATACTAATTGTTTTTTCCTACCGTACAAACTTCCATGAAAGTCGAATCTATTGACCAGGTATGTTTTTTCGTCTCCAAACGCGTGTACTTGCGCTAATAGTCAAGGCGTGTATCAAGGGGCGGCGATGAAGGCTGTCTATTTCCCCCCCCCCCTCCTCCACACACAAAAATGTTAGCCCTTCAAGTAATTTATATGCAGGAACTTGGGGAATTATACTATGTAAACTGATAGATTTTACACATTTTTAATGAAGTGGAATTTGATTTCTGAAGACTTGTGTCAAACATGTTTGTGATGAGAGCGAAGATATCATTCATGCATGCGTCACATGTAAATGCAATGACCCTTTTAAAAGGTATTTATGTTGGCTATAATTGAAAACGCCTTTGATTTAAAAACAGAAATAAATGTAGAACTCTTTATTAAGATCGGTAAAGAAAATTGCATAGATCATTTGATATCAGTTGCCTTTTGGTCCAGATATAAAATGATTCTGTTACGTAATAGTAAAGGACATGATTTCAGAGAATTAAGATTAGAATATGTTTTTATTTCAGAACTTAGGAAACGGATAGAAATACAACGCAATAGTAGTAATAAAAAAACTTTTTATAATAATTTGCCAGACCAATTATTAAACTACATTTAAATGTGAACACTTGATGCAGGGGATCCTAGTCATTTCGAGCACCTTGGAACAATTGAGGTTGACGTGCAGTGTCAGATGTCTTATTGTGTCGAGGCTGAATAGCAATGAAGTGTAAGCATTTAGGCCGGTGAAATTGCCTTGTTGTGTCGGGTGCCTCGTTGTGACGAAGTTCCAATATGTTATATCACTTACCGGTACATGTACATGTAATTACATTGTTCGTTATGCTGATCTAAAACATGTAACAGAATTTTGTGAAACATTTGAGATTAAATGAATAAATACAACGAATGTTGAATGAAAACAATGTATACTGATAGATGTGCTTTTATGAGTGCGTCGGGGTGGGGAGGGGGGGGGGTACAAACGAAGAGTACGCTCTTCACACAAAAAAAAGTCTGGGTGAACCACTGATCTGAATTGAATCAGTAGAGACAAATAGCAGATCGGCTTGACTACATCATTCTTTGGTTATTGAATCCACAAGGATCCACTATGTCTTGGTTTTCATTCCGTAAGTATAGGACTACATAATATTGCTTTACATCCAGGTTCATTGACAGAAAGTAAACTTCAGTGGCGTAGGGATGGACGTTTTTTGTTATCTCTCTCTCTCTCTCTCTCCTTTTTTTCTCTCTCTCTCTCTCCTTCTCTCCCTCTCTTTCTCCCTCTCTTTCTCCCTCTCTCTCTCTCTTGAGAGATTTTCCCTGCAATCTTTTGAAAGAGTATCCGTGCAATCGACGTCCTCCTCAACCTCAGTTTTCATTTCTAAAAAGTTTAGAAAAAAAAGATCTGCTGTTCTAGATGGAGTGGGCTTGTCCTGCTCTCAGTGGAGTCATGTTGTACCGAGTCCGGGCGATAAGAATCCCCATTTCATATTAAGCACAACTCAGAAATTCATCGACACAAATTTTTAAAAAAACGTAATCAAGCTTAAACTTTTTGTGTGTAACCATCAATTAAGCGTCCTTCATCGAGATGAGGCTTCAAAAATGATATCGAAAAATGGCGCGGCTAGGGGGAGCATCTACTGTGTGTGATTATCACATACCATTTAGGTCAATGTAATGCGCTCTATCTGATGACGGTTTATGGAACACCAACGTGTTTTCTTAAGCGATGAGGCGGTGAAATTAATGGACATAAAAAGCGACGGGATGTATGGTGATGCACTACCGACCTCTTTTTTTGTTGTTGGAAATACGAGTGTTTATATTTGATGGCATTTTGGAGAAATTAGCTTATAGCTGGGCTTTTAAAAGCGCAAATAACCCCTCCCCCTCACGAAGACGAATCAATCAAACCTGATTAGTCATTGTGTAAGGATAAAAGCTTTGTAAAGTTTTAAATCGCCGTAGCGCAATCCACAGTATACATACAATACATTTAAACTAACTTCCAAATGACTTTAAATACATTAAAATAAATTTGCCCTCCGGAATTGGCTTCATTAGTAAATGGGTATATATAAAGCTGAAATCCGTTACTGTTTAAAAATGAGTGATCATGGTGATAATCATTAGTCATCAATTTGATATCAAATCAAATTTCACATTTTAAATATGAGTTTTATAACATTACAGGAGTTCTTACATTATCATTATCAATAGTATTGATCATTAAAAGGAAAAAAAAAAGAATTTGAAAAGATCTTATTTAGACTCAGATTCAATGCCTAACCAACCGAAGCAAATATATACACTTATTAACGTTTATTCTTGGTAGTGTGTTATCAGTTGCATTTTGTTTCAATGTCAACATTTTCTATTATTATTATATTGTGTACACGTCAAAAAATTAGCTTATTTTGTAAATGTTGTATCGCCAAAATGTACTTTGATTTGTATGTTGCAGAAGAAGATAGATTCAATTCAATTAAAAATAATGGTTATATAGCTACCAGACAACGATTCTACATTGTATCTATCACTTCACCAATTAAAATTTCTTGAATATCAACAACAACCAAAAATCTTGAATATCACTATATTTACTTTGTTCTGCATGCATATAAGACAGCAAGAAAATTGAGAGTTTTTGTTTTCATCGCCCTGTCTCAATCAAGGTTTCTCATTCCACGTCTGTTTATTTTAAGCAATATATAATTGACCGTGAAACTGTGTAGGTAACAATACCTAAATAGATCAGATCAGCTTCGTATATGTTAATGAAAATAAAAAGATAAAAATAAAAAATAAAAAGACGTCTCGAAGCAAGATTTATTTCATCATATACTGGTGACGAGGTCAGAATGATGATCGAAGAATGGGACTTATTGTCTCTAGTTCATTTCTTTCCTAATTACATTCATCGTGGAAAAAAAAGTTCATTTCTTCCCTACTTACATTCATCGAAAAATTAAAAAAATCATTTATCTTCATGTCTTTTGAACAAAGGGAGTAACTAATTGTAACATCAGGTAGACATGCGAGGCTTTCATTTTGTAAAGCGATATCTGGGTCAACAGACGGAATGACTATCGACATCAAGCTTTTTAATCGGTATAGGGTACAAATACAAAATCTTGTCATATATTACAGTTGCAATATGATGATAACTCTACATCTTCTTACATTTATGGATGGTTATATGGAAAGTAAAATGGCTTTGTAATTCATTATCATACGAACCATAATCTTAACTGTTTTTGTTGTTGTTATATCTGTAAACAGTGCAGAATCGCGAAATTAATTTTGACGTGAACTACTTTGGTTCTTAAGAAGTAATAACTGAAGTTTTCATTTGGAGAAAAAACATTGATCATATTGAATTTGAAGTAAATATATACGATTTCAAACGAAATTGCAAACCACGGTACAAGAAAATAGCTAGATGTCTACTCATTTTATTTATATATATTTTGTTGGAGGCATTGGTCTTGCTGAATGCTAATGTATTAATTTCCAGTCATTATAGCAGTTAATAGCATAACATCAGAATCGCCATTGTCGTCGTTCCATTTCTCTTACAAACCTACCCATTTCCCTGGGCAGTGACATTGCTCACCCGCGAGGACTTCATCACCCGTATTTTAGCTGACTTGATTGACAGGGGCAATTACCATGGAAACCAATGGAGCTTGTATAAGAAACATCCCATAAAAGACGATTACTGCATGGTAATAACCATAATGAGACGAGGGATTCTCATCATAATGATGGGGTAAATCATCAGATTAAGATGATTGAGGGGTGACATGACAGGATGGCAGGTGAAGAAAAAAAACTCACGTTTTCTAAGGACGAGATTACTGGTCGTTATATTTCGTTAAATAATTGTCAGATAAAAAATAAATTTGTTATTTTACGAGTTGTTTTCATCCTAATTGGCAGATATTACTTGTCCTTTAGAAATATATACCATTAATAGTCATAGACAACCGCATTTGGCATTTTCAAAGAACTCGGTAGCTACGGTGCCGATGTATATAATTATTTGTTTTTCTCCTTTACGATAGTGAATCAAAATAAATGTCTGTTTATATAAGATGATGCTGATGTCGACTGTCTAGCACATTATATGTTATGTTGAGTGGTATTATTCAACAATATAACATTCCATTCTGGGCAATAACAAGTTCCCTTGTATTAAATACTTCAATATATTTCAAAAATATTATTTCGTGCTTTACTCTCTTTTCGAGGCATGTAGACAGTTGAAATGGACACTCGAAGTTGAAGTTGAAAACCTCTGTATTGCATAAGTCAAGATGGACTTGATATTTTGATAATAACTAACATATCGTGATTAAATGAAATAATCATGTTGTGTAACTCTCTTAAAGAACATTTAGATGTGCATCTTAATGGAATTTGAAACAACATAATAATAATAATTGTGATTTATATAGCGCATAATAATCATCGATGATAATCCTCTATGCGCTTTACATTGTTACATTTATACAACTTACATTATCACATACATATTACATATTAGGCCTACATTATTACATACATATTATAGATTATTACATTATTACATACAAATTACAAATTAAATTACATCGAATGATATTCCACTTCAACGAACAATAATTACTTTGAAAATAGATAATAGATAAGTTTTGATAACACCTTTCATGTGTTATGATAGCTAAAGTAATATGTCAAGTTTTCCAAGAACGAAAGTACTGGTCATTTTTTTCCGTAAAATAATTGTCAGATAAAAATAAATTTATTATTCTAGGAGTTGTTTTCATCCTAATTGGCAGATATTCCTTGCCCTTGAGAAATAGTATTAAATACTTCAAAATGTTTCAAAAATATTATTCCGTGCTTTACTCTCTTTTCGAGGCCTGTAGACTTTTTTAAGAGGACACTCGAAGTTGAAGTGAAAACCTTGCATAAGTCAAGTCGGTTTTGATATTTTAATGATAACTTTAATATCGTGATTAAATGAAATAATCATGTTGTATAACTCTCAAAGAACATTAAGAGTTACATCTTAAAGCCTGTCTGCACTAGTTTGGCCAGGAGGGATTAGACCTCCCAGCGTGGTCACTGACAGGTGGCTATCTCATCAACTCATCAACTCAATTAACATAAGAAAAAGGGGATCATCATGGGGGACCAACGGGCACCGCTTAGGCATTGTTTTCTACATAGAGTGAGCAAGTAGCTACAAGTAGTGCAGTGGGGCTTTAATGGAAAATTTGTAATAACAGTTTTGTTATATATGATAGCTAAAGTTATAAGATTATACATACATATGTGAAAGATTTATGTTCGCATAACTGAAAAAGAGAGCGTATGTAACATGGTAATTAACCTACAGTAATGACCACATTCCGCCAAATTACTCTGCCTAGCAACTTCAGTAAATTAAGGTCAACCTATGAAGAGAGAAACAATACATACCGTATAATTAGTTTTCACATGGTAGATCATTTATGGTTATACAATCGATACAAGGATTAAGTCAGAAGCCGTGCCGTGCTCTCTTCCTTGTCTCGTTAAGCCTATTCAATCCCACCTCACCAGGCTAATTATATAATCATTATGAAAATGATTGTCATAATTCATTTGACTATTACTCCAATCAAACCTAATGGAGAAAAGTGACCATATCAGAATGTGTAATTATTTTTTTCATGGTCAGGTAAAGGTTTTTTTTTTTAAAGTATTTTATTGTCTTTATTCCTTTATTCAGTCAGCTTCATGTATTCGCCACTATGTCTGCCTTTATCCCCCCATTCCTCTCTCTCTCTCTCATCTCTCTCTCTGTCTCTCTGTCTCTCTCTCGCTCTCTCTCTCTCATCTCTCTTTCTCATTCTCTCTCTCTCTCTCAACCCCTATCTCTCTTTGATCTCTCTGCTCCTTTTAATCAAGAACTAAATAATCACGACAGTGCACAAGACCGTTTCCGGTCTAAGTCACATCTGAACATGAGATATACACGGTTAACCAACAATTCAGGGGAAATGCTTGCTTCTGCAGACTGCGTCACACCTGCGGACATCGGAAAGGTTTGAAGCCACACCGTTCCCATTACCGTATCCTATTTTTTTTTTTTGGCGTAATAAAAGAAATACACAACGGGGACGCGTTGATGCTGTGTGTCATTAACCATCTCAATAGCTATTCCCCTTAGTCACGTGATATGTTTATTCCCTCTCGTCACTTGTTGCCATGGCAATGACATTTTGCGTGAAAAGGGGTTTTGGTTCTCTCTTCTAGGAAAGAGATACAGGGAGCGTCTCGGGGGAATCAACTTCATCTAATCCTTCTTCAAATAATTATTCATGGGTTTTATCAGTTTGAAGTATCGATTATTATTTTGCAAAGAAAGAACAAGTATTTGGATGGGAATGGTAAGATATCAAAAAATGTGCAAACCTATCGACACAAGTCATCATGTTCTAAATAAACATGGTAACTAGCTCTGAAAAGCCCTTCCACATCGAAGTATCATCTTTTCTATGAATATACTGTCCAAACATTATCCATATCATCATGAAATCTGACAATCTGTACTAAAAATACTTTAGCAAAACATATAATGAACTACAATAATGCGAAGAAAAAAAAACTTTGGTAAAATTAGAATAAAACTTGAACACTATGACAAAAATTATTCTGAAGTGGATTTGTGATTCGCCGCCTTGTTTTAGGCAAACAGCTTACAAGAATCAAACAACATCTCAAAACCTCCTCGAATGGTTGGCCTTGATCATTTATATATTCCATCTACCTAGTCAGACCTGTGACCATAATGACCCCCCTCCTCCATCGTTATGGAGTCCTGGCTACGCCACTGCACTCGTGATAAAACTAGGACATTTTGGTTTCCAAAGAGACGTGCTACAGCCTAAATCACAATACCCTTCGGGGCAGAGACACAAACTCATGTGCAAGGTGGGACGTACCGGAAACAGGATTGATTTGAATAGCAGTTCTTCCTGCCATTTCACCTGTTCTTGCTTGCATCGCGTGTTACTGTCTCAAACCTCTACCATCGCCATTAACATCAAGCTCTCCGGTCGGAATACCATGGTAATTGGATTCTTCTCCTCGGACAACAATTAGGAGATCAAACTTGTAGCCTGTAGGGAAAGGATATACCTAACGACTGATTGACATTTTCTACACGTCTTGCCCATCCTTTCACGAGATGTTCGCTATTGCTCAAATCAAGATTGATTGAAGCCTAGCCCGATGGTCCCACTGAAGGCGAACCGTCAATCAAACCGGAAATGCACGCATATTATAAATGCTGTACACTATACGTGCTATCATAAAGGACTCAAATGCCATTACAAAATATATATATCATATCCACAACCCAACTTGCGCAAATATCTCGCAAATTACGTGCGTAAATTAACGTGACAAAAGAGAGATAGAACCCTCATAATATAATAGAATGTAATGAATAAATACATATAGGCCTAACATAAATAGATACTAACGCAACAAAATTATTCCCCATATGAAATACGAAAAAATAAGCCTCTGAATGCCCTAATTTGTCAAAGAGGCATCTTGGGTTTGTCAAAAATGTGTTTGCGTTTGTCAGAAACTTCAGATAAGCAACAACAAAAATCGAGGACAATCAAATTTCATTTTGTATATTCAGATAGCGTGGATTTTTCTCTGTGTTAGAAGTATATCATTAAAAATCTGAAAATCTTTCTGTCTGTTTAACTTTAGATTTGATGTATTTGTTCTTTGCAGCATTCTGTTACAATAGGAAAGTATGAAAGGTATGATAAATTTGCCATCTCCAGAAGATGTGAATGTATTTTTTATTTCTCATTGATTTTGAACCTCATCAACATTTGATTGTTCAATCTTCATTTTTTTTTTCTTTACATTTTTTTTGCAGGTGATGTTACGGTTGCGAGTGGGTGGTTTCGTAACTAATTTCATCTTTTAAAAATATATCCAAAACTTTAGAAGAAGAGTTTGTACTGTTGTTCTGGGCAATGTCATTCATCTGATGATATAATTGTAAGTGTAGATCTTCTTTCCTAAATTTGTTATTACTGAAGTGGTTTTCAACAAAGTTTTATTACAAAAATACAGTTTTAAAAATGAAAGGTAATAAGACATTATTTTTTTTTCGATAAAACTTTTTAGTACATAGTCATAGTACTTTTAATATATTATGTTGTACTTATCGGTAATCCTGAGTATTAAGAGTGTATATGCCGCCCAGTGAACCACATAATGATGTCAGTTGCAGTAATATATGTGCATGTCATGTTGTATGCCAGTAGTTTATAAGTTCCCCTGTTAGAAGGCTAAAAATCTAATTCTACAAATCGCATGTTACTCAGGAATGTGATATCATGTTTAATGAAACATGTCTGTTAATGAACAGTTTATCTACGTGTTAATCAGAAAATTAAGCATTCTTTAGCTAAATCTATAATCTATCGTGAATTTGATAATTTATAGTTTGAAGAGGAAAGTAGTAAAATCAATTCGCTGATCAAAAGCAATGAATACAGCCGAGTTTTGTCAAATTTAATTTCCGTTCCTTTATGCTATTTCAATCGGAACTGAACACAGTTATATGCTCGAAAACTCAATACTACTTTCCCGCCAATTCAAGTCCAATGCGTGGGCCCACAGCCACGCTGATTATTGTCTGCCAGCTAGTGCAGTACGACTGAAAGAGAGAAAAAGGGCCAGACTTCGAGATGGCTTACATGAATGAACCTTCTGCTGAACTTGTGAATGAAAAAGTGAAAGTGGGTGGTTTGGGGTTGTAAAACGCCAACGCCTATAGTAGTAGTCAAAAACATGTCGCTGCGTAAAAGTCTTCAATTATTCAAGACTGAAAGAGAATTCTATGGAGGATTGATGTGGGGAAAAAAGTAATGGAAAGCTTTATGCTTTGATTCACTGTGAGCATCCCTGTTTGATCATGATGAAAACCATGACAAAAGATGGCATTTATATTTCTATCGAGTCCGGATGCGACCCTGGTTTACTATAATTTGTTCCATTGAAGGTCTTTTTTCCTTCATGAATATTCGAATACCGATATTGCTTTATTGTCGTTTTGTACACCACTTCAATTCAAACATTTTATGAGCTATGAAAACGATTTAAATATTCCATCTAATCCCATCATGTGTGTCTCTCAATATTCCATCATGTCTTACTCTACATACAGATAACAACCAATTTATTCATATCCTTACCAATTGTTGTAATTTTTTAAGTAGGCCTATGTGAAAAATTCATTTGTCCCGATTAATGTTTTTTTTGTGTGTGGAGAAAGTGACATATTAAAGCTTACACGAACAAGATCTAAATAAAGGCCTTAATTCGACCAGTCCACCTTTTACTCTTGAGTTACGAAAAAAACACGTCAAATTTACAAGGGGGTGAATAATTCAGTTGTAAACTGAATATATATATATATATATATATATATATATATATATATATATATATACAGGTAATCCGTAAATCAATGAAATGTAACATGAACATCTTCCTCAAATAATATCAGGTATTGGTTTAAAAAAAAACACCTAACTAATTATTGTTTACTTACTTGCTTGTACATCACTTGCGTAGACAGTGAACAGCAGCCACATCAGCAACATCATTGGTCTAGATCTAGGTGTCATGTTTAGATTCAAGCAAAGGCAATCTAGGATGTAGTAGTTTTCAACAACTCGTCATCACAGGTAGAAACTAATAACGTGAAATCTGTGACGTTTTTCAAGTGAAAATGACACAAGTCAGCACTGTAATTCGGTGTGAGGGATCAAAATGATTCACCAACCGGTTTTTTCAGCTTTATCGGTTGGTTTCTGACTGAATTTCGGATCAGTCTGCAATCCAAGCTGAATTATAGCTCAGTCGCCACTGTCCGATCAGTTAAAACACCGAAAAGGAAGCTACGAGAGCGGGAGAGTCACATCCACTGCTCTCTACTAGGTCGTCTGCTGAACTAGCTACCTGTAAGATTTTTTTGCGTTTTTTCCCCGCACTTCTGCAGACCGTCGTCCTCTGCGCGCCACGAGATGGTCGTGTGTCCACAGCGCTTAATTGCTGAGTGCGTGCGTCACCTGACACTCATGCGTTTGACTTGATTCATGTATCATGTGTTTTTTTTCTTCTTATTCTTTATTCCTTTTATTTAGTTCATCATTTTTAGGACATCTTGTGGATATTTCTTCCGACTTAAACAATTAATTGATTTCTGAAGGATATTCAATTTTTTGGAATTATAATAATTAGGAGGATGGAAGAGGATTAACTCATTTTATTGATATATCAGAATAATTTATGATCATTAAGCTGATACGAAAGTTAATAACTGCTTTATAATAAGTGACAAATAATGAAAGGCTCATTAAAGAACGATTGAAAACAAGAAAGAAAAAGAAGAACCGTTATTGTGAAAGACAGACTCATATTCAAGAGGGGGGGGGGGTGTAGCAACGAAACTTACGCTTTGTCATAACTGTTTCCATTTACAATTTGAACAAAATAATGAAAATACAATAGAATCAGCTTTAAATATTTAAATTAATATTAATTCTGATATTATCTCAAGTCTATCTCTTTGATATTGTAGTTAAACAAAGTTCTAAATTAAATGGGTAAGTGCATCCCGTCCAATTTTTAAGCAGACAATACGTATACGCGTTGCTGTGAAAGTGATAGTAGTTACTAGGCAACGCTTTGCCAATGGGCTCTTCGCGCCAGAATAACATATCATAAACTCGCTCACTCTCACCGTCATATGGTCTGACTAGCTAGTCACCATGTCAGCCGGGTTCTTTGTCATTACGGTAATGAGATGATTTCAACGCTTGCTTTATCCATTATTCATCCATATTCGGATTCGCATTCAATTTCTTTGCTATTGTATCATATTCCCTCTTCAAGAATGAATCATTAAATGGAAAGTGTCGGTGTATCAGTTTGATGATAGTGAATAAAACCGCACGCGTAGCTAGCCTGCCTTACAATGATAGTGTGGGGAGTGCTCTTGCGAAACATAACGGCAATAAAGAGAGAGAGAGAGAGAGAGAGAGACAATCATGTGAACCCGTTGCCTCCTGAAACCGAGTGACCCCTGTACTAAGCTTATGGCAATGAACGAATTCAGCAGTCAACTGGTTAATGTACCGTTGAACATGACATAAGTTGATGAGGATAACAGTGTACAAAATCTATAATCCAAACATCCATTGTGTCCCTGTTAACTGCACATTGCATTCCAAAATACACTGCGTCCTCATTGCTTTGCAAGAGTTCTTACAACAAGAATATTTTGCCCTAAATAATATCTTTAAACAAACATTATACAAAATGCTTATACAATATAACTATCCCTATACTTCATCGTTGCGAGTTGTAATGGTTAATAATAATCGTTTTTTGCCTTTTCATCTCGGCAGCATATCGGCAGCATATAATATGCATTGCCTATGCAAATTCTATTTCAATCTGTGGTGCTTTTTATGTAGATCTATTGTGAAGTATGATAGTTCCGAGCGCCTAGATTAGTTTAAGAATATTCAGTAAACTTATTCATTTAACCTTTCTCATGATGATAACATGTCGTTTTGTCGAGCGATTTGAAGACTTGACTATAGATTTTAAATGTTGTTGTTTCCAGCCAGAAACGCCACTTATACAATTTAAGCAAATGATATTACATGTATCTGCATTTGCATTACTTGTGTTTTGAAAAGCATATCTTTACCTGAGCAAGGCGTCCGGGCTGGAATCCGTGGATCCTCATTCGATTGAACTTAGCAGAAGGAGTAGTTATGGAAGATTTGGCGGTTGTTTTTGGTTAGGGAGGTAGGGGTGTGGGATTCTTGCATTTATTTTCTACATGTGCCCCAAGCCCTGCCCCCCCCCCCACCCAAAACAAAAAACAAAAAAACAAAAAAACATTAACCGCTAATGATTAATTGGGTCCAATGAATTGTGGAGTAATAATGATGAAAAGTGCTTACAAACTTCATTGTTTAAATTCAATTCAGTTCATGAATGCACGCAGATTTCAATAAGCCAGCGGCTGTTCACAGATAGGTTGTGTATCAGTACCCTGCGCTATACAATACAACTTTTATCAAGATTATTCACTTTCATGATGGGGATAAAAAATTGGTTCTGTGGATGGCCAGGAGACTGATAGAGGTACACAAAACATGCGAAAATGCTGTAAATTCTTTGCAGTAGTGTTTAAAAAAAATAATGGTGTCACGATCAAGGGGTCAGGCGTCTACCCTATACCTATACCATTTCACCTTTACCTTTACATAATATGATATCAGCAAGAGAAATGGATCATCTAGCCACTAGTACGTAATCAACTTTAAGATCCATTCCTCCACAAGGACATCATATCGTTGGGTTAGGATTAGAAAATAGGTTTAGTGTTAGCAGGGAGATCCCTGGTGTTAGGTTTATCATTAATAACTTTGTTTGGACTAACAGGACGCATCATTGGTTAAAAAAAGAGGTAAACTTGGAGGTATTTGTTGCCATTATGGATCGTGACGACATTATACGTCTTGCAATAAGGTGCATGTCTAGTAGAGTAAATTAAACACTTTTACAGATCCAGGTCGGAAAACGGCCCTCTACATAATTATTAGCATTTTACAGGCCACACGAAGGAGATGAAGCCAGTCTTGAGAAATTTGGAAGATCTCTCTCTAGACTTGGTAGGCACAATACGGCACTAATAATAGTAAGATGGGGCTGGGCTAACAACCATGTTTAAACATGTAGTCACCCACCCTTTATCATAGGTTCGGTGAATTCCTTGATGAACATGGCTTCACTCAGGTAGAAGAACCAACCAGACTAGGAAATGTTTTGGACCTTATCGAGATACAGCAGAATAAGAGAGGGAAATGTATACAGAAGTAATGTAGGTTATGGGTCAAAGCTAATTACTTAATTCTGTCCGAAGGCCAATTTCCATGATTACTCATCTTCCTCTCATCTCAATAATAAATTTATTCACCAAATAAATTGCCATCTATTGCTTTCTGATGACAAGCGACCGACATATTGATAACCCAAAGTGCAAACAAAATATAGCAATTTCCGCTCACCTTACTTAAATCGAAACGAAATAGATCTTCTGTCACTATTCAACTGGTTAATGTGAAAACCATTTATACACTCGCTCTTATGAATAATTAATGATCCAGTTTAATTTGTAATGGGCTTTTGTGTTGGAAATGATACATTGACGACTCGGAGTGATCATCGTGAATTGATCTACACTTTAAAAAAAAGAGAAGAATAAAGAGTTAGGAAATTGGACATTCAGTTCAGAGTGACATCACTAGCCTTGAATCTAAGACTCGAACTTCATCCCTGAAAGAAAAACGTTCTTACCAGCAAAAAAGTGCATTAACATCCCACATTGTATTTTAGATATTCAAATTCAAATTCAAATCTATTATAAATGACTTGTCCTCATACATTCAAAAGATAAAATGGATCCATTTTATGTAATGTTCAAGTTTTAGCTTTTGCATATCCCCCAATTTTGATCAGTTTTGCGCCGAGAGAGAGAGAGAGAGAGAGAAAGGGAGGGAGAGAGAGAGAGAGAGAGAGAGAGAGAGAGAGAAAGGGAGGGAGAGAGAGAGAGGGAGAGAGAGCGAGAGGGGGAGGGAGGAAAGGAGGGGGGAGTTGGTTGTGTGTGAGATTAAAAGAGAAAGGTGAGCAAAGAGACGTGTATAAAGGAGACCAATACCAGAGAGATGGGGGAAAAAGGAAGGAAAAGAGACAGGGAGAATACAAAGAAAAGAGGAGGAGAGGGAAGGAAGGGTTTATTAAGGTTATAGGGGATAGAGAAATAGAAAGAAAGTGGAGACAGGCATAAATATTAAGAACAGACACATGTAGAATTGGACACGTGGCTATATGTAAGCAGATTGAAAAGAGAAGCCTTTACATAGAAATGATTTGCAAAGCTTTCTAAAGATTAACGAAGATAAATTTGGAAAGCCTCAATCGGAAACGGAATCAAAGCAAACGTAATGAATGAAAGAAACATTTTGCATTAGTAATAATGACTTTTAAAAATTGGATGCTTTGAGAATAATCTTTTCATAAATATTGGTAATACTCCCCCATTGAAGAGTTCATGACAATTGAGATAACAACAGGAAGCGCCAAAGAAAGAATACTGTGTTTCATATTCATCACATCCGAAAACGATTGATAATCACTAATTGATACTATAATTACGAGTTTCGTTAATTGATGAAATACATTACTGTGGTTCTGAATGTAATCATGCAATTCATGCCTGTTCACTCTCATTACTTATCATGAAACTGAGATTTGTGGTACAAATAATGAGGTATATAAGCTGGGTTACAATGAAGAGGGATGGAGACTGATGCAGTATACGAGCCTTGCATGATATTTTTTAAAGTTTAAATGGAAATGAAACAACTTTATAAAGTAAATGAATATTTTGCCCGCCAAAGTAGGTATCAATTTTTTTTAAAAATATTTTATTCCCTTCCTCATAAATTCACATTACAAGAAATTATCACAATATAAAACAAGATCTTCGATACAAGACACTTCATGAATTACATCAATCAATGAACAATGAACATAGAAAAATCTCAAATTATACATGATTGTACATTTTTTCTTTCATATACAGTTTATAATCAAAATAACAATAGAATAAGGTATGAAGTTACATAGTCCCACCCAATCACACACCCGCACAACCTGCACTCTCGCACCGAACAAACTCATGACACCCCTCTAGCACACCGACACCACACCTCCTTTCAAACCAACACACACACACTGCATGCAACCTGTTCCGGTTTTTTGTCCATCTGTACATAAAACCCCACATCTATTAAAGTAAAAATGCATCAATTTGTTCCCATTTCTGTAAGTGCATCCCCAGTTTTCCCTATTTGAAGGCTATTTCGTATTCCTCGTCTCTGTAATATTTCAGCATATGTATTACTTTCTGTACGGATGGCAGAGTTCCTTGTTTTCTGGAAATGAAAATAATATACTTAACTAGAAATATTACAAATATTCTAGCACTGTTGCCGGATATTCCCATAAAATGGGTTTCCAATGATCACTGTGAACTTCGATTAAATGTAACTTTTTAATTACCTCCTTCCATAATCATTTAACTTTATGACAATCTAAAAATAAATGTTGGTATGTCTCTACTTCTTGTCTACAAAAGGAACAAAAATGGTCTGACTCAAAACCAAATTTCAAGAGCTCTCTTTTCGTATATATACTGTACACCCATATTATATATATATATATATATATATATATATATAATATATATCGGTTTCAGTCATAGAGATCTATATGAGAACACTAGAGCACTCACTACGCATTCGTGCGCGCACAATGCTGCTGTGAGGAATTGAACAGGCCGGGCAATCCCTGCCCGTATTATAACGTGTGACGCTATGGGAGCGAGTTAGATAAATCACCTTTCTGTACTATTTCTCCAAGGCTTAGGGAGCATCATAATGTGAAATTGCATTTCTAAACCCTAGAAATTTTTTGTTTTAATGTCTATTATTGTTCCTGAGAGGGGCGCATAATTGTTATAACGGTCATATTTTTCCTTCATTTTTTTCTATGTTTGTCAGTGTTTTTTCTTTTCGAAAACTTTTCCGCTATGTCGCATTTCGACCATATAATATGGGACTTGATATTGAAGGCCAAGTCCACTCCAAAAATAAATTACTTTCAATAGAAGCAGAAAAATCAGACAAACCAATCAAAAAAAGTTTGAGCAAAATCGGATAACTAATAAAAAAGTTATGAATTTTTAATGACATGAAAAATTTTGAAAATCACTAGACAAATTGGCAACTCACTCATGAGTCTGTGACGTCATGTCCTCACTATCCACTAATTATTTTCTTTATATTGATAATATAAATTTCCTATTTTCCCCCTAAGAATCTTATTTTTTACACCAGCATCCAAGTCAGATTGATAGTAGGCCTAATATGTTTTTGTGTGGATGCACTAATATAGAGTTCATTTTTTCCAGTTAAATCATGTAAAATGTGAATTTTGATAAACTATTTATATAAAAAGCAATAATTATGAATATACAATATTCAGAAAATAGTATCAATTCTTCAAAGTTCATAAAGATTTTGTGAAATGTCATGCACGCAATATGATACAAAACATATAACCTGGGCGAAGGCATGGGGAAATCAAGTTTTGGGGGATAAAAAGGGAGATTAATGGGATTAAACTATATAAAGCAATTGATAAATAGTGAGGACATGACGTCACAAACTGATAACCAAATTGGCAATGTGTGTAGTGATTTCCATTGTTCCATAGTTTAACATAATTTTTCAAAAATTCATAACTTTCTTATTAGTTATTCGATTTTGCTTAAACTTTTTTTGATCGGTTTGTTTGATTTTTCTGCTTCTATTGAGAGTAAGTTATTTTTGGAGTGGACTTGAACTTTAAGGTAGGTATTGTGGCCGGAGAAGAAGAAGACGAAGAACTATTGACGATATGGGAAAGGTCCCCGGAGTTTTAAAAAATTCCCCTCCCCCACACTCAACTCTTATATGGTTTCTCATCCTTTTAATCATTCCCCGATACCCCTCTCTCTTTTCCCTCATACTTTTTGTTCTCTCCTCTCTTTATATTGCAAAATAGTTTTCTTCTGCATTTTGTTTTGTTGCTGTTATGAGTTTATATTCATATTATTGTTATCAAACAGGAATAAATAAATAAATATATAAATACATTTGTACAATGATAGTTTTACAATGATGATAGAAGAAGCGATAAAAATCGCAACTGATCTTCCCTTCTTTCCCCCCTTTTCTTTGCTTCTTCTTCTTAATTTTCTTTCCCTTTCTCTCCTCTTTCCCTTTCCCTTCCTTCTCTCTCTTTTATTGCTGGGGGGGGGGCAAGGGCCTTTCAGCCCACCCGATCCACACCTTATTGACGGAAAATCGCATATCTCCCCTACTTTTCTTCTTCCTCTTTCTGTCTTCTTTCCGTTTCTATCCTCTTTCCCTTTCCCTTCCCTTCCTTCTCTGTCTTTTAAGTTTGATGGGGGGAGAGGCAAGGGCCTTTCCGCCCCCCATCCCCCGATTCCACACGTTGTTGGCGGGATTAATGGCAACTGATCTCCCCTTCTTTTCACCCTTTTCTTTTCTTTTTCCTCTTTTTTGTTCCCTTTTAGCTCTCTTTCCATTTCCCTTCCTTGGCTCTCTCTTTTTTGGCGGGGAGGCAACAGCCTGAAAGGCAAGGCTCTTTCGCCCCTCCCCCTCCTGATCTTCGTCTTTTCTTCTTCCTCTTCTTTCTTCAGTTTCTCTCCTCTTTCCCTTTTCCTTCTTGATCCTTCTCTCTCTGTCTCTCTGTCTCTCTTTTGTCGGGGGGGGGGGGTTTGGGGCAAGGCCGCCCCCCCCCCTGGATCCACGCCTGCTGAATCACTAGCAAAAAGTGTTTATGTGAGTCCCAAGTCAGGATGAGAAATCCCATCGTAGCAAAAGGTCATCAAGTGCATCAATTATGATATCATATACACAATCATGATTCAATTAAGAATTTTTTTATTAGAAAACAATGTACCATTAAATAAAAGAAAGCTTCACATGATTCTGGCATGATATCCTCTCAAAACCAGCTCGAAGGGGGAAAAACACCAAAACACAACCTGCACTGTGTACAGATAGTTATGCGCGTACGTACGTATCAGCGCAAATTTGCCCGCATTAATATGGCGGGCGGCCTGTTCAATTCGTCACAGCAATCTGGGGGAGTACGACCTCTAGTGTTCTTATATAGATCTCTATGGTTTAAGTATACAGCGCCATCTTGTGTCACAAATATCATCTTGTACTTCGACACGTATAAATCTGCTGCCTACGATACCATCAAGCTTTCGTCACCCATGGCTTTGGTAAGGTTAGATCTTTTCTTAGTTCGCGATATGGCGTATTTTAGCAAGTTTGTCAGGACGGTGCCGTTGTTAAACCTTACAGGATTAAGTAACTTTGCACGGTAAGAATACGATTAATGAAGAAACCACGAAAAAAAAATCTGTTTGAAAAATGAAGGATAAAAATATTGACACAATTAAGATATTTATCTATCTACAAACTATATTAATATAAGCGTCTCACAATCATAAGGGCGAAGGCAGAGGGAGATGCTTAAACTTCCAAAACATAATGCTTATCATAAACACACAGAGAAAACAATATAGAGTACAAGATATTCGAGTAACAGTTAAGCAATCAAGACTTGCGTAAATTGTGGTCGAGCGCCACCTATATCATTTTTTGGCCCATTTGTCAACATTTGTTCTGTACTTCTCACTCGTAATCTGATACAGATGCCACGTAAGCTCACCTAAACGACAAATGTCAAATCGTTTGAACTTCGTTCGGAATCCAGGGGTATCATAACATCATTATGATCTAGAAACAAAGCCATTAGTTAGTGGTTACATCCTACCCTGTGGATATGAGCGCATCGGTGGTTCAGTGGTAGAATTCTCGCCTGCCACGCGGGTGACCCGGGTTCGATTCCCGGCCGATGCAACTTGTTTTTGTTTTTTAAAATGTACAAACAAACAAGGAATTTAATTGACAAAAAACATCAAGATATTGAAACTATTCACGGATATACCTCGGTAAACATAACATACGCAGTCAAAGCATAGTCAGAGTGAAAATAATTTTTTACTTTTATATAGAATTATCATGATAATCATGTAACCCATCTGAGATGCAAACCTCATGTAATGTATGCATACAAAAAATGGTAAGCAAGTTTGTCAGGACGGTGCCGTTATAAAACCTTACAGTATTACGTTATTTTGAGAGAAAGTAATTTGTAATTATGACTAATAAAGAAACCATGTATGATACTATTTTTTTAAATTGAAATATTCCCAAAACTTTGTATTACCTTTAATAAAGAAACCATTATAAAATATATATATTTTAAAAATAAAGGATAGATACATATTGACACAATTAAGAGCTCTTTGAGCGCCACCTATAACATTTTTACGAATTCGTCAACATCTGTTCTGTTCCCGTCGATTCCACCACGTAAAACTCAAAAGACACGACGTCAAATCTTGTAACCTTCGTACAGAATCTCAGGGGTATTAAACGACATTATGATTTGGAAACAAAGACATACTGTTTTACAAGTCATGTTGAATGTGAGCGCATCGGTGGTTCAGTGGTAGAATTCTCGCCTGCCACGCGGGTGACCCGGGTTCGATTCCCGGCCGATGCAAGTACTTTTTGTTTCAAGAACAAACAAAGAAAATAAAATTTTTTACAAAACACAACGAGGGAAAGAAACTCTTTACTGTATGAACTCTTTACTTTACTCTTTACTTTAATGAATCCCCTGCCCATACAGTTGGAATGATTTATATTTTACCTGTTTTCATGAAATTAATTTGACAATATGGTTTGAAAGGAAGACCCAGTAACAAGTGGATACTTATATTGTATAAGGAAGACGGTAGAGAAATTGATTTGGAACTCGCTACAGACAGGACGAGATGGAGAACGGTAACGAGAAGATCCGACCCCCATAGAGGGGACTCACGGGATGATGATGATGATGATGATAATGATGATGATGATGGTTTGATAGATAAAGTTTGATCTTCTCAGAACTTTATTGATCAATCTATATGGCCTTCAGATGGATCAATAAAGTCCCGAGATGATATGAACTTTTATTGATCAAGGATAAACCATATTGTCACAAACATTTTATGAAAAGATGTAAAATAAATTGATTTCATCTTCATGGGCGACAGCGTAAGTAAGAAGACTTATCATATTCAGCCAATGCATACTCGATGTGAAGACAATTTGTATTTTTTATAGCATTATCATAATAATTCTGTAACCCATCTGAGATGAAGACCTCTTGTATGCAAATTTTTGGTAAGGATTAGTTCTTATATAAGTTCTAAGTTCTAAAATTTGTAGCAAGTTTGTCAGGACGGTGCCGTTATAAAACCTTACAGGTCTCAATAATTTTGCACGATACTTTTTGTAATTATAATTTATAAAGAAGCCATTCAAAATATATTTATAAATATTTAGAAATATGGACACAATAAATTAAGAGCTCTTCAAAGTTCAAGCACCGCCTATAACATTTTTGCTCATTTGTCAACATCTGTTCTGTTCCAGTCGCTTCCACCACGAACAACTCAAAAAACATGATGTCAAATCTTTTGAACTTCGTACAGCATACAAGGCGTATTAAACAACATGATGATCGGAAAACAAGAACATACCGTCTTCCATTTTGAACGTGAGCGCATCGGTGGTTCAGTGGTAGAATTCTCGCCTGCCACGCGGGTGACCCGGGTTCGATTCCCGGCCGATGCAAGTATTTTTTGTTTTAAAGGTATAGACCAGTTTTGGAAACACCCTCTCTCAAAAAATGAAATGGAAGCTCTTATTACCAATCATGTGAAAGAATATGTTTTGACTAATACCTGATGATACAAATTTTGCCGGGAAACCGCCTACTAATTGTATTTGGTAAATTATCATATCGATCCGGACTGGATAGATATCGCGTAGTCCCATATACATCTTTCTGTGTACAGTGCTTGTAACTTTACCAAGACTGGGCCAAATTTCTTATCATTTTGATGATTCCAGAATCTTGCAGTACACACCAATTCTTATATGCTAGATGATCAACCTTTTCTGATCGATTCCACAACGTTTCTTTCACAAATCGCAAGACCAGAACTGGTCTATACCTTTAAGAACAAACAAAGAAAATTAAAGTTCTAACAAAACACATCGAGATAATGAAACTCTTTACTTTAATGAAACCCCTGCCCATACAGTTGGAATGATTCATATTTTACCTGTTTTCATGAAATTTATTTGACAATATTATGGTTTGAAAGGAAGACCCAGTAACAAGTGGAGACGGTAGAGAAATTGATTTGGAACTCGCTACAGACAGGACGAGATGGAGAACGGTAACGAGGAAATCCGACCCCCACCCCCATAGAGGGGACTCACGGGATGATGATGATGATGATGATGATGATGATGATGATGATGATAATGATGATGGTGGTGATTTGATAGATAAAGTTTGATCTTCTCAGAACTTTATTGGTCAATCCTGACGGCCTTCAGATTGATCAATAAAGTCCCGAGATGATATGAACTTTATTATCAAGAATAAACCATATTGTCATGATCATTAAATAAAAATGAAAAGATGTAAAATAAATTGATTCCATCATTATGGGCGACAGCGTAAGTTGGAAGACTTATCATATTCAGCCAAGGCATACTCGATGTGAAGACAATTTTTTAAATAGCATTATCATAATAATTCTGTAACCCATCTGAGACGTAGACCTCTTGTATACAACATGTTGGTAAGGGGTAGTTCGTTTATAAGTTCTAAGTTTTAAATTTTTTAGCAAGTTTGTCAGGACGGTGCCGTTATAAAACCTTACAGGTCTCAGTAATTTTACACGATACTTTATTGTAATTATAATTTATTAAGAAGCCATTAAAAATTTATTTTAAAAGTAAAAGATAGAAATATGGACACAATTAAGAGCTCTTCAAGGACCGCCTATACATTTTTGCCCATTTGTCAACATCTGTTCTGTTCCAGTCGCTTCCACCACGAACAACTCAAAAAATATGATGTCAAATCTTTTGAACTTCGTACAGCATCCAAGGGGTATTAAACAACATGATGATCGGAAAACAAGAACATACCGTCTTCCAGTTTGAACGTGAGCGCATCGGTGGTTCAGTGGTAGAATTCTCGCCTGCCACGCGGGTGACCCGGGTTCGATTCCCGGCCGATGCAAGTACTTTTTGTTTTAATGTTACAAACAAAGACAAAACACATCCAGATAATGAAACTCTTTACTGGATAAACGGTGGAAGACAAAATATACACAGTCAAAGCATAGTCGATACGTAGCCAACTTTTTTTTTATTTTTTACTTATATAGCATTTTCATGATTATCCTGTAACCCATAATATGAGACGCAGTCCGCATGTAGACAACATTTTGGTATAAAGAGTTAGCTACTTTTTAAGTTCACGACGTAATGATTTGTATATACATGTAGAAAGTTTGTCAGGACGGTGCCGTTACAAAACCTTACTTCAACAATACTTTTTTGTGATTATGTTTAATAAAAACAAACATGAAAACAAAAAATTGAAAAATAGAGGATAAAAATATTGATATCATCAAGTTCTCTTCGAGCGCCACCTGTATCACTTTTACCTATTTGTCAACAAACTATGTTCTGTTCCCGTCGATTTGCCACGTACAACTCAAAAGACACGATGTCAAATCTCTTGAACTTCGTGCAGCATCCAACAAGGACCTATTGTCTTCACTGCTAAACGTGATCGCATCGGTGGTTCAGTGGTAGAATTCTCGCCTGCCACGCGGGTGACCCGGGTTCGATTCCCGGCCGATGCAAGGATTTTTTGCTTTAACATACAAAGAAACTGACTGACAAAACATTATTCTTTGCCATAGGTGGGAAGAAATATATGCAGCCAAGGCATACTAGTGTCAGGTGAAGACAGAATTTTGCTTTTATTATCCTGTAACTCATCTGAGAGACGTATTCCTCATGTAGGCAAACAATTCTGAAGCCGTAATATTTAATAAAACCTAAAGAAAAGAGAGGTGAAGAATAAAAAGTACGTATTGAATTGTAACTTTATCAATAATAATTATGTCTCCTTTCTCTAGATAAAACAGGTTTAAAAAGAAGGTTTATTTCGGTTAACGGTGAACAATTTGTGGGCGTTTTCATTCTTAAATATGCCAGGTTTTGAAGACTCAGGAAACAAAATTATGTCTCCTGAAAAGGGGACTGCTCCTCGAGTGCACTCATATTTGAAATATGGCAAAAATAGCTGAAATAAATCAGACGTTCATGCCACGTGTGTCTTTATTTAGTCCCATATGCCCATTTCTGTGTGATGTAGGCCTACACGTGACTTTCAACAAGATTAAGTCAGGTTCTTAACTTTCTTCTTATTCTTGTTTTGATGATTTCAAACCTCTCGGTATACACCAATTCGCATGTCTACAATCTCTCCCAATAATATTGCTTCCAAATAGTTTTTATTTCATCTTCACCAGAACTCAACTGTACCTTTGATGAATGAGGAACACGAAAGTAAAAGTACTTTGTGACATGAGGTGTTTCAAATGTTTGTTCAACCTAACCCTAAGCTGATTCTAACCGGGATTGGCCTCTATATTTCCCAACACTTTACAGCCTATACATTACAATCACAATGTCAGTATAGTTTATCATGTTTATTGTGATATTACAAAACTGGGTGTAATAATTATAGCCTAGATTGCTAAATTTGTATATGGATGGGGAGAGAGGGGGTGGGGAGGGAGAAAGAGTGAGAGGGAGGGGGAAATTGAGAGAGGGAGAGAGAGAGAGAGAGAGAGAGGACGAACGTTTCCATTCATACTGATATACTCCGTTAATATGAATGACATTATTTCCATGGAGAACTGTTAAACTACATTAATCACGATGCATTAATACAAACATTCATCTTTTAAAAAAATGTATTGTGTAAATGGGAAGCTGAGGGAATACAATTAGCACCCCATCCCATTGTCTGGTGGCCCCATTTCAATATAAACGACACGCTGGTAACAAAAGCGCCGACTCTTTGAAAATGAAAAGAAAATCGACGGAAACGCTTTTCTTTTTGATATACGCACGGTCTGAACAATTATGACAAAATAAACAATTAAGGGGAGAAAGGCAAGAACAACAACATTAGGCAGACGACTGCTGTTTGGTAGCAGACAAACCGACCAGACATGGGTCAATAAACGGCTCTATTAAACTCAATGATACATTATGGGATGGATGGAAAGGAGAATGGGGAAGAGGTGGAGTACAGAATGAAAAATATAATTGCTTTCATGACATGTGTGATTTCGAGAATTGGTTCCCATTGACTTGCCTTTTATGAGAGCGTGAGAAATTAGGTCGTACCAAAGAGAGAGACTGGGGATACGATTTCCATTATGTGACTTGAATTTTATTGGTAAAATTGCTTAAAGTGGAAAACATGCATTTGCAATTCGCCTTCACTAATACTTTTTACAAGAATTTTTTTAAAATCATTTTATCTTTACAATATAGTTTCTCCAGCTAGAAAAGAGGAAAGAGTGGTTCTCAAACTGCATACATTCCGGAGAAGCAAGGAAAAGGTATCTTGCCTTTTCAGCTATAATTAATCCTGACGATGAGGGCTCACTACTGAAGTCGATAGAATCGAGATGAGGTTTTGTGGGATGCGTGTGCATTAAAAGACTCTCGGAAACATACAGTTTCTCACACAAATTAAGCTCTTGTGGTTTTAGAAGCAGACAACTGCGTTAAATCCTTCAAATAGTTCTTTTTGAAGAAACGAGAGGGATTAAAAAAGAGTATTAAGATATAATTAAAGCAACAACTACAAGTGAATCGATTTATTTATGTATAATAATGATAAAATCAGTCTGGTAATCGTGTTGTAGGGGGAGAACGAGAAGGCGTCAGATTCATTATGATATTGTAATAAAGAATTAGAGAAAGGGTACAGGATCAGACCAAGGACAGATCTTATAAATGTGTCAGAGCTAAGACCCTTCGTGGAAACGTTGGGTGTACTCATGATTTTGATTTATGACTCAAGTCTGTTTTAGATATACATGTATACATGTTATATAGAGAGAGAGAGAGAGTCTTCGCATTGACCATCAAGTTTATTTAAAAAGCTGGAAACATCCATATAGATTGATAGAACTTCAATAAAGATGACGATAACAATGAAGAGATAGATAGATAGAGAGAGAGAGAAAGAGGGAGAGAGAGAGAGAGAGAGAGAGAGGTGATATAATTATCTGTATACAACAGTACTATCTCACCATTGTGTATAGAAAGAGATGTGGTAGAGAAATACAAGAGAGAAGGAATCCAAGATTTGAAAGACAAAAATAACTCTGCGTATAACTGAAATTAAAAAACAAAAGAGCCTATTGCGTATGCAAAATATTGGACGCCTCTCGACCTTTTTGTTCCAGAAACGCCTTTCCCTTGCTCTCCATTAAGGCATTGTGTTTTTCTTACCGCTTTCTGTTTTCGTAGTATTTTAATGAAGCACGCTCGCCGTGACAGACGATGAAATGTCCTTCAACTTCTGATGTACTATATATCAAGTTAGTTTAGAAAATGGCGCGATGTGAATGTATTGTTATCATATGTCCTGGCATTCCTCGATAACACGGATGCATAATGACATAAGACACGTGGAATAGATACATGAAGATTGGTCTCATATATTCTATTTAAAAAAAAACATCTTTAGGGTTTTTGTATGCGCAACTAAACAGAGATATACTAACTACAGTTCCATATCTTCTTCTATCTCAAATAGAATGTTGTTTTACGAATAGAAGTCACTGCTTTTCACCCTGGTGTAAGATATTTTCGCTGGGAAAATGAATTTTGATTCTTGGAGCCGGTTTCTAAAAAAAAAGGAAACATTCCAAGGTTTCAGTAAGATCGGGAATGGGAGACTGCGAGGTTAATGCAATGTTGTTTTGTGGCGCATAACTCTCTGGCATAATCTCTCTACAGGTGCTCTGCCAGAGCCTGACGTTGGCGACCAAGCGCCTGAAATCAATCCGATATCGAGCCCCCTTTATGATGTCAACCATAATAGTGCCAAGCCAAGCCCTCCATGAGCTTCAGTCCCCAAACGTCCTCTTCCTCCGTTTCCATAAATTTTCATTTTGATGTGTGCTATTAGCGAATATGAAAAATGAAAACAAACTGTCATTAATTGATAGAATATGTAAAAATATAATATAATATAATATAAATATGAAATTATAAATATTAATAAAGAGACCGCCTTGCGAGGCCCCTCGCGTACGTCTATTGTTAGGAGGGCTTGCAGCCCCCCGAGAAATTTAACATTACCATTATGAGGCGGCCTAAGATCAATATACTTTATTGGGGGAATTACACTGAGACGCTATACAATACCAGATGTTTTTTCTCTCTCTCCCTCGCCTCGTTCGCTCGCTAAACATTTTCGGAAAGTCGATATTCAGGTTAGAGATGACAGCCCTCTCCCCTCCCGTGAAACTGTGTGCGTCTGTTAGCTTCTAAAATATCCACGTTGGTATTATTGTTGCGGTTGATGTTGTAATGGTTCTACCATTTGAAATGTTTTTTTCTTATTGGGAAACATAGGCATTTCACATTGTTTCTGACTTTCTGATTTACCAGTTGTTCTCTTGTCATCCCTTTTCTATTTTCCTTTCAACGTTCATCTCCCCCCCCCCAATCTCGCCCCAACCCCCTCTCTCTCTCTCTCTCTCTCTCTCTTTCTCTCCCCTCCATGTCCCTCCTCTCTCATGTTCGATGTCTCTCTCTCCCTCTCTCTCTCTCTCTCTCTCTCTCTCACTCCCAAGGGTTGCGTTCTTTTTTTCTCTTCCTCGTTCTGTCTTTCTCTCTCTCTCTCTTTCTCTCACTCACTCTCTCTCCTTGTCGCTCAGTCTTCTCTCATATTTCTCTATTCATGTATCGCCATCGGACGCTCTGATAGCTTGTAACAATCATTGCTACAAAGGAAGAAAAAATCCAACCAACATCAAAGAAATTCCCGCTCTATTCATGGCAGGCATGGACCTGTGTCATTAGCATTATGATTTTATTAATGCATGAAATATTTTGCCACGCTTGCCTTCTATTTATTTTGCATTCATCTATTGAATTGTACGGGTTCGTTTATTTTACAGGGGAAGCTTTCTGTAACAGTTGTTAATATTGATGGCAGGTTTTCGCCTTCTCTTCATCCGCACTGCCTCACGATCAATACCCATGTACTCAAGGTTATATCCCAATATAAAACGATGTTTGCTTGTTGAACAGCCATAAATTGAGCAATTACAAGTTCATGCACTACAGCATGTGCAAGGACCACTTTGCATCGGTAATAATAACATTTTGATAGACGCTAGTGCCTTCCCCTATCTCAACATAGTACGATATCCTTTTCCCCATGCCAATGCAAATTCATTTATCAATTAATATCACTCACGTAGTATTGTATCACAATGAATCCCGTCTCATACGATGTTAGTAACTCAATTTTATGATGCCTAACTTTGAAATACCAGTTGTAGGCCAACATTGAAGTGGAGAGGAAGTTTAACTGCCAATTTGCAGATTATCTATTTCGTTATAGGATGCCCTATAAATCGTCATTCCACCCATATAAAATGGTGTGCCCGTAAACCTGCCAGCAAATTAATTGGAACATCATTCTAAGGTGAAATTCCACAAATCTTCATCTAACATTATATACCTTATATCTTAATGGGATTAGATTTTGTTAATAACTAACTATTCGGTGATCGGCTTTGTTCTTTCCAACCACATAGGGCCACAACTTGAATACGTCTTTCAATACGGAGTTTGCTTGCTCATTATTATAGTGCATGCATCAAAAACGTACTTTTATTAAAAGAAGAATTCTTTCCAAACACAAAGTCATAACCGTTTTTCAAACACGAGATCTACATGTTTATTTTGGTCTTGTAGGCCTTCTGGCAAATCTTCTTAGGGATCACGAGACCGACATTATTGGTCTTGTAGGCCGTCCATATTTCAATAGAGGCATCTTAAGTCTTGGTCTGAATCAGACTTATTGTAAACTTGATCTCAAATTCTGTCTCTGATTGAGAGGCGATGTATCGTGAAACATGGTTGGAAAGACGAAATCACTAGCAGTGGGAACATCATCGTGTTCAGTCAAATATTTTTAACCATGTTTACAATCAGGAGTTCTTCCTGCTCATACGTTATGATATTTCGTATCTGGAGAGACGGTCCGGCTTGAAACGTGGTTTAAAAATTTGAATGAATTTTAAGTAGGATATATTCAATTCAATTAATCGAAATGTTCATGGCGGTTTTAAATGTATTTGGTATAGTAGATAATACTATTTGATGTGAAACAAATGTATCAAAATCACTGAATAAAAATGTCTTGATGCGTTCCATGAGCTCCTTGGATTTTTTTGTATTTATATCAAAATAATTGGAGAAAGACAGATGTTAAATGTTGAAACCAAAAAAACGCATGGTCGCCATCGTCAGGCTTTGGCTAGGCATTTAGAGAGATTTAAGTTATAAACTGATTTTCACTAAAAAACATTGCATTAAGTCACAAATGTATTCCATAAATTTATTTTCAAAAGCTTTGAAAAGAAGGGCAACTCATAACGGAATGGTGACAAATGATAGAAAAGAAAAGCATTGTCGGTAGCTACATTGCGAATGCATTACATTGTATATTGTAAAAACATATCATATTGCGCTATAACAATATATGCTAAGGATATCAATTATTACGAACCATTATAACATTTACAAAATAAGTTTTGGCATGAGTGATGTGGTCACAATTACAGACGAATGTCTAGGACGTCATGTAAGTTTATCATATGACTTGTCTACGGTGGTCGGGTCTACTTGGAGAAAACCACCGGATGAAACTTATGAACCCATATCTAAGAATTAATAATGGGGCAGGCATCTGATAAAAGATAAAGCTGGTAAAAGAAAAAAATTGAATGATGTAATGCCACGTTTGTAGTACGACTTATGATTAATGGTTAATAAGATCATTTTATAAGATCCAGTTGATCCAATGTACATTTCAAACTGAGTAAAATTTTAGAGGAAACACAGTGCATTCGCTAAATGAAAATCACGTCATTTTCATTTAGTGACAGCCCCCGGCCTAAAAAATAAAATCCAAACACTTTGTCTTTTTCTAAACATAGCTTCGTAGAATGACAGCACAAGCATGGGGCCGGATCGGAGAATATTAAACTAAATACAATTAAACGGCTTCCTTGTTTTGTTTGCATGTTGTTGTTAAATTTTTATTTTATTTTATTTTATATTTATATATAAATATATATATATATATATATATATAAATATATATATATATATATATATATATATATATATATATATATATATATATATATATATATATATATATATATATATTTTACCTCAGATGATCTTCACTAGGCTTGTTGTAGTTGCTAAGAACAAACTTTCCTGCGACCTTAACATTGATAACAGTTTTAAAACCAATGACCGGTGTAATAGTGTATCTGTAAAGCGCTTAGACTTCGTATAGATGTATTAAGCGCTATATAAAAGCGGAATATTATTATTATTATTATTATAATACTACATCGCAAATCTCACTAAAGAAAAGCGTCTAAGTAAAACAATTTTTTTTTGTAGCCAGAAATATTCTCTAAAAGTATTTAATAGTAGACCTGCGGATCTTCAGCATGATTCACTGGTGATTTCACATTGAATCATCGCATCTAATGTCTGGTTCTAAAGCTATTGCTCCTCAACTTTTCTTCGAAAGTAATAATGCTGTCTCCATAGACCAATGTCGAAACAAAGAAAGACCCATTTTTTATAGCTCTGTTGACGAGTGGTGTAGATTGGGCACAGACAAGAAGAATAATGGCGTGGCTGTCTCGCATTCAATTGAATGTTGCTCGAGTACAGATCACATGTCCAAGTTTTGTAATTTTGCTTTTATCGGCGACGTGGCTCTTCAGCAATAACAGTAGCCATTTCTAGATTCTCCGAGAATAATGAACAGGACAATAAGCGATGAAACAAACATTTTCATTTTTATGATCAGACTCCATTTATGATGGCAATTTTGATGCATGCGTTTTTAGAAATAGACGAGAACTTTTGCTTTTAAACGGTCGGTATTAGTAAACAAAAGCAGCGCTGGTAGTAGGGAATCATCATAAAAACAATATATTTCTTCATGTTTAATCACGAGGGGAGCTCTCGGCACCAAAATTGGTTGACAAGATCAGAAGGGTTTGAGCGATCAAGTCCATGATGCTATGTTATTGAAGCTTCATTCAGCAAAGCTTTTCATTCTTAGCTGCACTCTCATAATGGTAATACCAAAACACAACAAACAATCGATAGATGATTGGAGAATGCCATATAATCAAAGTGGTGCCGAGCAGAGTATATAGTCCGTTTTACGGATGGATCACGGAGTATGTCATCGTCAGACATATTCCATGTACGAAAGCTTTGTGTATTTGTATCATTGATTATCGATTTTCATGATTACAGGTCGTGTTTTCTTCTTCTTCTTCTTCTTCTTCTTCTTTCTTTACTCATGTCGCATCTGTTCCCGCGCGTTACGCTTACGGCGCCAGTCTATGTCTGAGTTAACGAGGTTCCCATCATGATAGTGGCAGGCTTTCATGGAAAAAACAAAAAAACAAGAGCAAAATTCTCCGATCTGACATAATACATGTCATGTAATAGTAATGAATTGTGTTATATATTTTGGCGTATGATATACTTAACGATTACAGTGACTCTTGTGGTAATTGTCACCGGCATCATCATCTTCGTCATCACCGGCATCACCATTGTTATCGTCGGCATTCCAATCAAATACCTGTTATCGTCTATGTACAAATTACATTACATAGATTCAGGTTGACAGTGGAAACATATTACTATATTACTATATTACTATATCAGGACTTAAAAACTCTCTGCCGTGCGTCAACAATTACGATGTAATATTGCTTCATTTTGAGGTTCAAGGAAGGTTATATTTTTCTTTACAAAGAGAACATTAGACATAATTTTTAAAAATCTATAGGTATGGTTTACAGGGGTTAAAAAACTACAAAAGTATAACAAAAAAATGCATGTTTTCTATTGTCTGTGTCTCGTAATTCTTTTTTTTTCTCAAGCCAGACATTGTTTATCCCTCTTTTTGCGTCATTTTTATACTTTTCCTCTATTTCTTAGGGGCTTTTATTTTGTTCTTTTATGATTTATTGTCAATTTTTGTTAGACACTTTAAAGGGCAAAAGCCTTGAGCGTCAACCAACAGAAGGAAATAGTACAAAAGTCGCCATCCTCAAAATGCAGTCATTAGATTTTGTAGTTGTTCAAAAGTTCTTACTTAATTTCGTCTTTCACTTTCCTTCTTCCTCTGCTCAACCTGTCTCAGTTTATTTCCTTTCTCATTCTTTTTTTTTTTAACACGGGTGCTCAATGGAATATTAAATAATTATAATTCTACTGTATGATCATAATTATGGAAAGAAAAATCGAAAAAATATAGACCTACAGAGAACTAAGAAAAGAAGCTTTCAAGATAATGTGGAATATACCAAGTTACATTACATTAAAAACTCGGGAGAGACCTACATGGCAGAAGAGAAAGGGAAGTAAGGAGAATCAATTTAGAAGAACTTAAAGAAAGATCAAGAAAAAGAAGAAGAGGAACAGAAGTAGAAGAACAAGAGTAAGAAGGAGAAGTAGAGGAAGAAAGAGAAGATAATATTAAAAAAAACGCAAAAGCCGAAGAAGAATAATAAGAAGAAGGAGGAGGGGGACAAGAGGACGACGACGCCGATGACGCCGACGACGAATAAGAAGTAGAAGAACAACAACAACAACAAACAAAAAAAATAAGGAGAAGGAGAAAGTGGAGGAGAGGACGACGACGACGTAGAAGGAGGAAAAGATGATGAAGAAGAAGAAGATAATGATGATGATGATGAAGGAGGAGGAGGACGACGACGACGAAGAAGAAGAAAAAGAAAAAGAAGAAGAAGGAGGAGGAGGAGGAAGAGGAGGAGAGGATGACGAAGAAGAAAAAGAAGAAGAAGAAGAAGGAGGACGACGACGACGACGAAGAAGAATAATGAGAAGAAGAAGATCAATAACAGGAAAATGAAGAAGGATAATTACAGAGAGAAAAATACGAAATAAAAGATAAAGGGGCATGGTGAGATAGTTAACACAATTTGTCACATCAGGAAAACAGGTCATCAGTCTGAACTATACATGTATACCTCCATACCCACGACGTCACATATTGACTGTTTCCTATCATAATTAGCTATCAACGAAATTATCTTGAATATTATAGCTGTAAAATGGGGATAACTCATGCTCTTAACAATCATGTTTGCTTAACAGGTGCCTCTTACATCGAATGACACGATTTGATGGAGGGTAGAGCTAAGGAAAATCGAGATAAAAAGATTTGAGACGTCCCTGGGGCGAGCTGAAATTTTCGAGTGATGTGAACCGGGTTTTTAGGCTCGAAGGGGCTTGTACTGTCTGTAGCGGCGACAGCTCTTCCGACAAGACAAGATTTGAAATAAGTGAATAAAAAAAGACACAATTGATATTAAGAAAGGTTAGCTTTTATTATGTATTTGTTTATTTACCTTTTCAATACCGATACTTTGCAGGTGACAACAGACTCACACGACAGCCTACGTGAGTGACGCGACCTACAAAATGGCCGCTCTCCATCCGAGCACTCCTTCATGAAAAGAAAATGTAGTAGCGGTAGGGCTTTTTTGGGAGAGGAGGTAATAATTATATCATTCTTATCTCTTGCATAAAAAGTGAAACCGTTTTGGTAATTGATGGCATCCCGCACACCTTTAATTTGGATATGAAACCCAGTTTCAAATAAGATCTTTTTCCCCCAAAGCTTTCTCTATTTTAACTTATTTAATATGTATACAAAGAATGCCTCAAGGGTGTTACATGGATTTTCAGTGATTTGATCAGATTAAACATATATTTATAACAAAATGTTTCTAATGTTAAGATCTCATTTTATATCCTAGAGGATGAGTGGGCTTTAATTCAGTCTCTACACTTAATTCTCAAAATGGCCTGCATGGTTTCTGAACGTTTTGATTTCTGACGCACTCTGCCTTTCAAGTATTTGCGTACTACAGTATTTTGGTTTTGATAGAAAACATTATTCATGGCATCTATAATCAGATAATATTTCATATTTCATCTCTAAAAAATAAATAAACGTTATGATGCAAGCAGCCGTGAAAGAAGTTTCTTTGCCATCATGGCCATCCAGTATCACTCTGATCTAGAATAGACAAATTGATTCGTCTCCAACAAGGATCGATGATTCTGCTTTTTGGTAATTGGGGGTTGGAAAATGGGTGTCTTGCTACATTTCCTATTTGAATAAACATGATAAATTAATTTGTCCTCTGTCATTCCTCTGAATGATCTGTCCTTCTGATCATGATAAGTCGTTTCCGTCATTCCCCTTGAGACGCCAAACCGACATTAAAAGAAGACCAGTCAAACCCTACAAGTCCCCTTTCTCTTCCTCCCGCCGCTTCGCAGGCTGCGGAGATGATGATGATGATGAAAAGGATACAGTGATCTATGGGTAAAGGTCGCTTCTCGACGCGCACCATCTTGTCTCGGGTGTATCAATCTCTAAACAAAAGCAACTTTAAATAAGATAACAATTTGCTTCCTTTCTTTCTACGCTTCATGTAATAGTATCTTGGGAACCATGAACCGTCGTTTTTTGTTCTGTTGGAAATGGGAAAGAGAGAGAGAGAGGTAGAGCTTTGATTTATAATTTCCGAAAATGGAAGATGAAATTGCATATAAATTTGACGTTTTAACTAGATGTATCCGGGTAGCTCAATTTTGTTTTACTAATGTTTGACCGTGTTTTGGCCTGATTTTTTTAAAAGAAAATAAAAAGAAAGTCGTTGCTATGGGAGAGAAAGCGGTCGTGTAGTGATTTTCTATCTCAGTAATAATATCACAAAAAGAAAAAAAATTATGTCAATCTCATAAGACATAACTTTTTAGGTATTTTTTTGTGAATCTGGTATTAATTATACAAAGACGGTGACAGTATGAAGACAACCCTCTTAATATTTCTACAAGAAGCCTAGCTTTAAAAAGTACTACTGGGGAGGACTTTCTCGTTGTTTGTTAAACGGTATCTAATACAGTTCAGTAAAATAATCTTTTCCTACGGGCAATATATGGATATATGTTATAGCCCATTTAAAAGCAATACATTAATATATATATTTCACTATAATCCTATCATCCTTTGTGATGTTTTGGTCGTATAGTATTTATAGGTGTTACATGAAAACTTGATCACTACTATTCTAGAAAAAAATATATATCCTGATCAAATGATATGGGTGGACTTTTCATCCCTTGTATATACAGTTTTTAATGGTAACAGTAAACAAAAAGGAGAGAGGGGGAGAAGGAGAGGGAAAGGAAAGAGGGGGTCGAAGGAGAAATAGGAAGGGGCGGGGGAGGACCGACAGCGAATGAATTTACAAGCGTTGTCTCAATATTTTCATATGTCCGAACATTCTCATCATGAAGACGTCGTGAAATAGTTTGTGACAGACAAAATAAACAATCAAATTAATCAACGGATCAAGAATAAGAGGAGGCGCGATGGCTCAGTGGTAGAGCAGTGGTGTCGTAATCGGAAGGTCCCGGGTTCGAAACCAAGTCAATGCACTCGTGCTCTTTGGTAAGGCTTTAATCCTCATGCATTACCAAGTCCCTCGGAGAGGACTTAAAGCCGTCGGTCCCCTGGTTGCTTACTAACAAGCATATATATGCTTTCTTAGCAACCATATGCAGAGCAAGCCTCAAACATTAGTTTCAGTACCATGAAGTACATTCTATCGAAATTCCTGTCTTGTGTTCATTTCGGTGATAATTCTAAGAAGGCTCCATGGGCTCTGTTTCTGCATCTTTCAGCAAAGCTTTACCCAATATCCGTTGTATTGTCACCGAGTGGGCTTAGAGGCGTCACTGCTGCCTAACTCTGAGACTCGTTGGGGATTTCCCCTTGCCTCGTTTAACGATGACAGCATTCGAAGAAGACTTTTCACCCTAGCCCCAAACGCGGTGTTGGAGTAGACATCGCCTGTTCGTAAAAACCCCAGTAGGGCTTTATTAGATGTAATAAGATATAGGGTTAGATTTAAGATTGCGAATGGATTTTAGGTTAGGTTGAGAGTAGAACTTCATGTCAGTGTTTGGTTGAGAGATGAAGTTATGAATTCGGTTAGTGAAAGATAATGACCGCAAATGCCCCCGGAGCACGTTTAGTAGAACCATCCAGGAGGAAGGTGAAAGGGGGGGGCTGGTGTGGGGGTGGGGTGAGGGTTCCCATGCAGTAGACCGACAGCCTAAGAGGCCGACAAAATAGATAATTTTTGTCGGCTGTCTGTCGTTCTAGAGGGCCATTGGTTTTATCATGGAGTGGTGAGGTCAATGGTTTAATTAAAAGTGGCTAGCAGGCCCAAGATACAGACAATTTCGGTCTCGTGTGCTGTAGACTTACCCAAACCCAACGTACCCGAACCCCCGTCACCCCTGTTCAGTAAGTGGAATTGGGTTTCATTTATAAATGACAGAAACAAAATGATATCGTTTTAAAAGAACGCGTGCTTGAATTTATTTGACATTTTATTTTGAACATACATTCTCTAGCAACTTGTACAAAGATTAGGAACACTGCTTTGAAATTATTTAAAGTCTAGTGATAATATTGAATCTGTCAGTTCTTAATATAAAGTGCCCTAATTAGCTGTCTGAATTGATTGAAGAAAATGTCACTTACCATTACTTCAATTTGAATTGCAATTATCAAGATTACCAAGTCAACTTAACAGACAATGTAGCCAAATTAAACAATTATTTACGGACATATGAATATCCTGATACCTGGTGCTAAGTAACAAACAGCGGAATTCATGTCATCGGAACCAGGGAAATGGAGCCACTGGTGACTTATACTCACAGCTGACTCACCAAGTCTTAGTGTATTCAGAGAAGACAGACTAGCATCCAATTATTACTTATTATCACCTATTAAAACAATCATAATGGGTTAATACAAACATTATGATAACAAGAATACCACAGAGAAGCTGAGTAATTCCTTACACCAAGTTCTGGTCGGTCCCCTAGAATTTAAATCGTATCCTCTGAGACTCAAATGATTCAGGTGGCAGACTAACCGAGTTTGCTTGGATACTATCTCCTGACTTTCAGTTTGACCCAGATTGTTGGGTGTATGATGATTACAGGACTAATTTACAGGTCCGCCTCGCCGGTTTGTCTCGATGGTTGTTCGGCAGCTGCTCTCCCCGGTCTGGTCAGGTTGGTCGCTGTTAGAATGACTCAGCAGTTAATGCCTGACGCTGGAAAATAAACCTAAGTAACCTTACCTGTCATCTTACACAGACAGTTAGAACGATATTGGTTGAAGTTGTGCAATATGAAGGATGCACAACGATCCACCGACCCAATGATCCGATGGTCTCTATGGTCCAACGTCCCTCAAAACACGTTGGCTTGGCGTTCCTTATTATACGTCCCAAAGTGACCGAGGTTTCATAGGTGCTTTGATCATGTTGATCATTACGACACCCCTATAGTATGACCCTTTGCCCTAATGGCCCGACATCCCTGCCCTCCAACAACCCGTGCATGGCCTATATGCCACTTAGTAGGACCCTAATGGCCAAGGGACTAACAAGTCCTGGTATACCCCTTGTTTAAGGCTACACGTTCTAAATTAAATAATTTGACCGTTCTGAATATCCACACCCTAAAATAATATGAAAACGCACTAATATTCAACTTCTCAGATATATCGGGTTGTAGAACCAGCGGGCTGACACCATAGTGAATGGGTAGGGTGTTTTGACATAAACAAACTTGAAACAAAATTATCTACGAAGAAACACCGCAGAATATAACAAAAATCTTTTCATTTCGATGTTTCTCTATCTCAAGTAATATCAAAAGAGTTTAAACAATAACATTCCATTTCCAGCATGGCCAGGGTGAGTTTGTTTTTAAAACTTCAAATGATCACTTTTTGTGAAGCATAATTTGCCAATCGGTAGCGGGGAACAATGGAGGGTGATGAATACAAGCCATGTTCAACCTTAACTTTCTTTGAAAACAGGTGAGGACGACCATGCAAACCGCAAGATTATACAAGAAGATCCATGGAGAAGCTGTTGTGCCCCAGTCATTCTCCCTAACTTCCTTCTTTATACCCTTTCCGCTTAGTGTCAGGAAACGACGGATAAACCCCGTTTAATCGCAAAGATTAACCACACCATGAACTGGTAGACACAGAACCGACCAGTAACGATGATGACGTAATATACTATGATGTCTTTCATATAGCAACATTAAAACATCATCAATGAATGATAGCAATAATACATAGCGTTTGTCAAGGAGCTTGGGAGGACAAATTATTCTAATCAGATCGTGATGTACTTCCATAACACAGTGAGCCAACCTTCTGTTTTTTGTAAGACTGGAAGCGACGCCTTTCTTAATGAGTCGTTGTTTAAATCCTGAATTGAGATCAGTCTTTAATCGAATTACAAACCTTAATCTCAGATCTAGACAGGGTTCAATGTCTGTTGATCCCACAGGATCAATCGTGAGTGAAAGGCGTTGCTCTCGATTTGAACACAATATACCCCAGTCACACCAACCATGCAGACCGACAACAGGCCGACAACAGACTGAACAAAATTTACATTACCTCCAATAACAAGATGTGTTCGATTATTTTGGTGTTGGTTTGATGGTGTGACTGTGTCATTAATGATGCATCCTCTTAAATAGAATTGTCATGTGTAGTTGCAATGATGTCGTCTGCATTCGTGAGCAATTGGTGTAGACACTAGCTGTTGACTGTGTTTAGTACACACTCTCAACAACACATTTTAAATGACCAGCAGTGATTAGAGATCTCTATAGAAGAGAATGGTACCTTGTACGATTTAACGTTTTGGGGCTTTAACAATAAATCTATCAAAACTATTGGGACATCGTTGTAAGAGATAGAATTTAAAACAAAATGAACAGTTGGTGAAATGTTATTCTAAAATAAACACTCTGGGTTAGTTGATGCAATGAACCACACAGTTGCCACTCTTTCCTCTGTATTTAATAGAAAGAAAAGTAATGGATTGGCTCGCATTAGGGATCAAGGCAAATGTTAATAGGCTTTAACATAATATGCATTCATTAAATTTATTTAAAACATATGTTCATTGGTTTTATTTATCTTGTATTTTTCCAGTTTTCTAAATATCAAGGGGTTGCTTTAACAAACCACATGGTGTCCCAATATAGATACTGTCCTTACAGTTGACGCTTAGTCGCCCTGTAATACTCCGTCTCCTTTTCGATTAGCAGATTATGATATCAGAGACTCGCCTGATGTGGACTCCATTTTTTGGCGGGAAATCATTGGGCGCAGTAGCTCGGCATCCTCGTCCTGTCGCCCAATCGATTACCCCGGTGTCTGTGATCGTGATTCGAGAGCTTTTTTTAAAGGGAGAAGGCTTGTTGGATACAGACCTATATCTTGATGTTACAGGGTCGAAAAGGGCGACATTATTGCGGGGCGTGGGAGATGATGATCAGTATGATCGATAGGGCAGGATATCAATAATGATAATCGCGGAAGTCGGTGTGTGAAGTAGTCTGCTTGGTTAATCGTTTGGGCGGGAACATAGCAACATTGGACTAAACTGTATCTCTCATATCGTCTGCAAATAACGCTTCCAAGCTATGAATTCCATGCACGTGAAAGAGTAAACGTATCCCATCACATTTTGTTCATCACTATTACCCCCTTCTTTCATATATTTTGTTCATCATTAATAATAATTTGGGTTACATTTCTTAGTTTCCGATAATATTTGTCTGTACCACTTGATTAACTTCTTTTCATATAAAGTTATCACTTATCTTCATTTATTTTCCAGTGATTATATCCAGTGATAAAAAAGACATCTTTCAATTTTTCAAGAATTGCCTGTGAATACGAATGGGATAATGTGTTACTCTGAGACAGAGATTGAGTGGTGTGAAAGAGAAATAGAGTGGGAGGGGGAGAGCGGGGATGAGAAAAAGGAAGAGAGAATGTGTGTATGTGTGTTTTAGAGAGTGAGAGGGGAGAGAGAGAGAGAGAGAGGAAGAGAGAGAGAGAGAGAGAGAGAGAGAGAGAGAGAGATCGGAAGTGAGAGGGAATTAAGGTATTTACAGAGGTATAACATCCATGAAGAGAGCAACCGACACGGCAGAGAAGGGGAAGGGGTAGAAGATTTCCCACCTCTTTCGGGTTCTAAAGAGTTCTTTGAAAATATCATAAAAAGACTGCAAAAATTGATATTTAACTCAACAGTATAGGGCAAGGGTGAAAATAGCATCCACAACCCCCTCCCTCGTGCCTTGCCTTGAAGCAACATCCATGCCCACTTAACAAATCAAAATTGACTCTCAATTTCCCGAACCATCGAGATCTCATCCACGATCTTACGACGCTGTACTCCAAGAAGTGGTCTATCTCCACGCTGTCTCGCCGCTCCTGATTAGTTAATCTCCAGTGGATTAGTGGAGCATGTCCTGGAAGCTTCAGGGGGATCCGGTTGTCTCATTTAATCCCTGAAGAAGTCAAGAGCATGAACCGCTTGGTTAAAGACCTCAGTCCCCAGTGTCTTATGATTATCATTGGTGGCGCGAGGCGTTGTGCACTCAGAGGCACTTGTCCGCTCGCTGATACTTTTGTGTTTATTGGAAAATTGCTTATATAGTCAATTCCCCAGTTATCTGATTATAACAAGATTACTATACCATTAATCAAAAGAAAGATAAGTGATCTCTGAAGAAAAAAAAAGAAGAGCTCCGCAAACGTGGCAAAGGCATAGAAATGTGCTTATTCGGGTCCATACTAAATTGACAATGCACGCTCCAATACAGGAGAAAATGACCTTCAGTTGTATTCAAAAGCATACTTACAATGTTAGGGTACATCGTCGACTTTCTTGTCTGTTCGCCATTATACTAGTTTACTTTTATACGTAACATACTGTAAAGTCTTCAAATGAAGTCAATTCAAACCGAAATTACCCCTGCCTTTAATGAGCGAAACAGCGAGGGAGTTCCCCATCCTTTGAGACTTCACAGTCATGAGGCGACACTCGCTTATATTTTAAGCAACGATTAAGGAGCGAATTTAGATGAACACATTTTTTGTGAAGATGACATAGTTTACAGAAGCCGTCACGGATTTCATTTTGATCCTCACCATGACTGTGCACTTTAAATAGTCCCCTCGATTTCACACCTCATCTCCTCACGATATCATCCTAAATTTACTGTTTGTTTTTTTGTCACGTTAATGACTGACTATTCATCGCACTGTAAATGCAGTCTGTGTTCATTTAGATTCTTCAAAATATCACAGACCTACTGTATGGCCTTGGTAGATTGTGTGTTTGGTCAATTTTTAAACCGTTCTAAGAAATGAAAAATTGTTATACAAAGCACAGATATATATATTTTATCAAGATGACATGCAAGTTTTATTTTGAAATTCCTTACATTTCTTATACGTGTTGGCCTTTTTGTCCTTTTTCTGATATGATAGGGAAAACATGAGAATGTTAGAATGTACGTAAAATATAAACATAGCATAAAAGTGATCAAACAATATATAAAATAGCAAAGTAATGTTGATTCTATTTTTCTCACATCTTGATAAAACAACACAGCCAGTGCATTCTAACTTTGCACCATATTCATTGACGCAAAATGCTTTCTAGAAATAAATTCCAATCACATTTGTATGTTGGGATAAACAAAGGGCACAATCTATGTTAACAAATTATCTTCATATATTGAATTCAGTCCAGCCATATAACATAACATTTTGTTTTATATTTTTTCTTTACTTGAACATTCAAATTTATGTGATTATTGCTGCACATTTTCTGTGATTTATTCATTCTGCTTAGGCCTATATAGATGCCAAGTCTGGTGCAATGTTCTACGATGTAGCACCCATATTTTCTTACTTGGTATCGCGTCACGGATGACTATTTTCCAATCTTCTGTCACCACGTCCCGGAAAGTGTATCTGCACGCATATTCAGGGCAACGCATCACTCACTCAAACGAATATTTATCCCGCCCGACATTAAAGACGAAATCATATCTATTCAGTCCTCCGAGCTACTTTGAAAACAAGAAGACGAAGTTCCATTCTCTTCAAATTAAAGCAGCTTTAATTGGGAATGCAATTCGGGCTTTGTAAGATTTGTATATTTTTCAAATATATTATTTGACACATCACGTGATTATGTTTCCCCTTGCATTGCTTCTTTTTGGATTCAGTTCACACAATTTATTTTAATTTATTTCAGTTTTCCCCTCTTTCTGAGGATTCGATCCAGACTCGAACTCAAAAATCTTCAAAGATGTTTGACGTCTGATATAGAACGATATACACAGCATAATTGTTTGTTATACATTGCAATACGGGTTTATAAATAACATCTCCAACTTTACAGTATTAATGTATCGATACACTATTGATCGGACATTTGCCCCGGTGGGCTTTAGTTCGTCAAGGATTATATAGCTAGAGTTAAAGGGTTGTAACTGAGTTTAATAATAGATTTATGGTGAGGTTTAATGTTTGGTATGGAGCTGGGTTCCAGGTTTGAAGTTAGGAATTGCCTTATGATTGTAAGACGTTGACCATGGAGCTAGTTTTCCATGAATAAAAAATGTGTCGTAAAGCTCTTTTTTAACCGAAGGAATAGTGTCTTACTGTTGGCGAAAGTCTCAAGATAGAGCACTTCTCTGCTCAGATGAGATCAGATAATTATCTGCCTGGATATTTCAATGGTGGTAATGTGACTTTAAAGATGAGCTGTTGTTAATAATAACGTGTGTCGTCGATTCAGGTCGGCCGCTTGGAGACATGGAGATACCATGGCAGTGACCCGGAGAACTCCCTTGGTCTGATCAGTGTATAGATGCATGGTTAGAAGGGTTAGCTGGCTGCCGTGGGTAAGGAAGGAGACCAACGAGGAGTGGAACAGGAAGATGACGGGATGGATGGAGTGTGGAGTGGAGGGAGAGAGAGGGAGGGAGAGAGAGAAAGAGAGAGAGCGAAAGAGAGAGAGAGAGCGGGGGGGGGGGTCAGTGAGAAAGAAAAAAAGAGACGGAGAAAAATAAAATTATAGAGAGAGAAAGGGAAAGAGAAAATATAAAAGAGAGAAAGGGAAAACGAGAATAAGAAGAGAGAAGGAGAGAGAGAGAAAGAGATAGAGAGAGGGAGAGAGAGGGGTGGGGTTGAGGGGGAACAGAGAGGTTAGAGAGAAACAGAAAGTCCACCATGGCAGAAAGGAAAGGAGGGGAGATCAAGTAAATTTAAGCAAATAATGTTTTTGTTTCACAATGAATGATTGATTGATTGATTGATTGATTGATTGAAAGAGAGAGAGAAAGAGAGAGAGAGAAAGAGAGAGAGAAGTGAATGTGTATGTGTGGGTGTGGGTGGGGGAGGGGTGTTATTAAATTCCAATACGAAACCTTGAAAGTGTTGAACGTGTTATAACCCACAATGATAGGAGTTCTTCACAAGGAAGCAACTATTTTCTATATCCATCATTGTACATTAATGAGATTTTTTTTTTAAATCCTCTTCCGATTCAATTTATGATGTGATAAAAAAATTAGTTGCTATAGCAACATGAATCTGCGTGAAAGGAAATATGTAGTGAAACTTAATATCTTTTATTCAATACAAGTGAAAAAATAAGAATGGTCAAGTGAAAAAAAAGTGCGTAGGTAGGAGGAACTTAATAAGGATTATTAATAAATTATGAATAACGGAAAGAGGCCGAAATTAACAAGACAGAAAGAAGATATGAGAAATTGAAAGGGGGAGAGAGAGAGAGAAAGAGAGAGAGAGAGAGAGGGGGGAGAGAGAGAGAGGAGAGAGATAGAAGGAGAGAAACAGAAAGAGAGAAGAGAGAGATAGAGAGGCATAAGACGCCTTGAAGCTATTGCCAATTTTCATTGCAATCTATAAACTTGTTAATGAAGCAAGGAAATTGAGATTAAATTTGTTTCGACTTGTCTTCTTGCAGTCTCACAGTGGAGACACCCAGCAAATTACGGAATTGCTGGTAACTATAGGCAACACTAAATTTATCTTATAAAGTAGCCGAGTTTCTGCTGTGGCAAAATCGTAGCCAAGCCACTTTACCATTTCCCCATCTCATTTATGTGAATCCGAAATAGTTTGTGATAGCGAGAGTTGATTCCTGACCAATGCTGGCGGACATGGCGACTTTCTAGGACGATTATCTGATTTCCGTGGGTGTTCCCTAGCGTCTCAACACCATGAATTTGATTCCTTCTCAAAATATGGATTCATTCAGCATCCTAAATCATCAGGTATCATCAGTAGGAGTAAGGGCTTCATGCTGGTATTATCTCTAGTTTATGTTTTTTTTCTTTTTCATTTTTATGTAAAAATATTTGTATAAAATTATGTAGGTTTTTTGGTTGAAAGGGTGAGTGAGAGAGAGAGGGAGGGGGCAGGGTGAGAGAGAGAGAGAGAGAGAGAGAGAGAGAGACAGACAGACAGACAGACAGACAGGCATATAGAGAGGGGGCAGGGTGAGAGAGAGACAGACAGGGAGAGATAGAGACATAGACAAAGACAGAGAGAGAGAAATATAGAGAGAGGGGAGAGAGGGAGAGAGGGAGAGAGGGAGAGAGAGAGAGAGAGAGAGAGATGAGAGGGGGTAGAGTGTGAGTTCCTTGATGAGGATACAAAGGCTACCAATGTTATATTCCAGTCACTGTGGAAATAACGATGACGAGAACAAGGGCAAAGTACAAATAATTAATCTACACATTACTATCATGACTATTCGTGTCCACATCTCACATAATGATGAAAGCTATACCACTCATTTCATTTCCTCCAAGAAGGACGTTATGATTGGTTAATTATTTTAATGACGTCACAGACTGGTAAGGAGACATGGTACATATCGCCGGTATTATTGGCTAGCCACCAATTACAGAGTGTTCATCGTAAAAAGTAATTTAATCAGAAATTCAGAAATCGTTTCAATGTTAGAGATTTAGATTTAATTGTAAGTACGGAAGGTTTGAGATTATTGTGTTTTCCTTGACATGAATAACGGTGAATAAAATATTAGTGTATAATGACATAGGAGGCAAATAGGTATAGGTAGCGATAGTAATGTTGAAAGTGACGCACTGTTCGTATAGATGGTCAAATCTTTCTGACTATTAATTTATAGTCAAATTCAATTCGACCGTTTTCCGGACATATCTTACACTAGGGAAATATAGAAAAGAAGTTCCAATGATTCTATTTAGCGACACACATTTTTTCGCAGAGTACAAAATAAAAGAATCGTAATTTGGGCGGAAGAACTTTCGGAACTTAACAATGGACGGTCTGACGATTTCATAATTCGATAATGTTTATGTTTCCAGCTAGTTCATGACGCAGTGCTTTACGGATTTATTCAATAATAAATTGTGCTGAATCATCATGCATAAATGTTTCATAAGTTTTACGTTTCCTGTTCCAGAATACATGAGAATATATGCGAGGAGGGCGTATACATACGAGTGTTATTGAATGTTTCCATACATTACATTATTTTCTTTTGGACTTATGAGTTCCGTTTCTATGGGAGCTCTTCATCAATTTACATTTTATCTTTATTTTGAAATAAAGTAGACAGTAATACCCATGTAAACGAGAAAGATATCGACCAAAGCTTGACTAAATAAATCTTTTAAATATGAAACAAACCGAAGAAATGGTTCTAAAGTAAAGGGAAATGCAGAGAACTGAAAGATTGTCGCAGGGTGATGATATTAAATGAAGATGATGCGTGATGTCATTGCGAAATGGGAATTTTTTTATTGCGATCAAATGTGGAATATCTGATGGTCAAGAATATTGTGTGGAAAAAAGAAAAAAGATGACACCCACGCGCTAGCTCTTCAAGAAATAGAAAACAAATACAGACTTCAAAGAGGCAAGATCTCGATCACTCTTGAAAAGGTAAGAATTGCCTGTTGATTCTTCCCATGTAAACTATAGGAAAGAAGGGCACCTAGGGAACACAATGGCAAGACAAATCAACTAAAGAAAAATGCTCCAGATCTGGGTCTTAGCAAGGTCCGCCATCTCTTCCTGTTGCGGCACCTTGGTTGATAACACCTAGAGTACGATTTCTTCAAGACTTTATTTCCAAAGATCAGGAAATCGGTTGCTTTATCCCCAGGGATGGTGGCAAGACAAACCAACCCATCTGAGTAATGGAAATCAAGCGTCTTGTTTTATCCAATACATTTTAAAGGGAATATAATGCAATTATCTGCGAAATTCGCCGAAAAATCATCATGGTGGTTGCATTATCGAATTATATTCTAGACGTTCTCCTGCATTTTCATTTTATCCTTTACATGTTCATAAAAAACTGTAAATACATTTTGTAATTTAGTTTCTGGTTGTTGCGGTTTATATAACAACATAAATAGCCTTAAATGGATTAGTTTAATTGTATTTATGTGACTAGTTATCATACTTAATAAGATTAACTGTATTCTGAATGATTTAGTCTTTAAAAATAAACAAAAATACAGGGACTTCGCATTGTCTGTATGTTGTTCACACGCAGGTATGATTTTCAGGTGCGGTTCCAAATGTGATTGTCGCTCTATACTTGCTATGTATTATTGCATATTTTTAGAACCCTAAAAATTGTTGATCTCATCTTTTTAGTCATATCGTTAAAAAAAAGTTACATTAAAGCATGTTGAGAGTATATCAGATCAAACTTTATATTCATTTCTGAAGACTCCATTTCATATCTGCTACTCGAGCACAGTCAATATCAACCAGATATTGTACTTTCTTATTGGTTTGTTCACAATGTTTGTTGACTTGGCCCTAGGTGGTCCGCTTGTTCCTCCTCGATGGCACCTGATACTCTCTGGAAGTTGGAGAGTTGTCGGTGGAAACCTTGCTGCTCCTATAAAACCAAACTGATATCATCTTTGTTACATGATTCTGTTATCTGACTGATCACACTTTGGCTAGACGGTTAATTTCCATGCGCAGGTTGTGATGTTGAAGTTTATCGAACGATTTAGTACGTGGGCGAGGGGATAGACTAATTGTTCTCTTAGACAGGAACATCAACTATACCTTTATATTGGAGATTTTTATTGGAGATTTTTAGTGATAAAACCTCAGTAGATTCGAGCCACTAATCGACAGACCATTACAGGTCCGCTTTCTTATTACATTTTGTTTTAATGCCAACATTTCTATTATTATTATATTGTGTATACGTTCAAAAAAATTATATATTTTGTACTTGTTGTATCGTTGAAATGTAATTTGATTTGTATGTTTTGCAGAAGAAATTAATTCAATTCAATTCAACTTCAATTCTACTAGTATACATGGCTTTCCGTAACGTGAATAAAAATCAACTGTCAAATAGAAGAAGGCTCATATTATCTAGAAATAAAATGTGAATCACTAAAAAAGGTTTATCTAACTTTCTACTTTTGAATACGAGGATCTTTTTGTGCCCCAATAAATTATAAGGTTCTTAATGAAAATGTACAAGACTAAATTACAGGTTGGGGATTTGGATTGAGCACAGAAACCGTTAAACATTGGTAAAGATAATTATTACCACTCCCGTTTGCTAGGTGATGTGTTATCATAAGATATTCGGAAACCACCTGATATCATAGTAAAGGTTTCGGAAAATAGGACACAGTTTCAGCAAAATGTACGCCTACAGAACTATATAGGCATATCAATAATAACTGTTCAAACATGCAGCAATTGAAGATCACGTTTCATGTTCATGTTAATCTTAAAGTACAAGTAGTTCTTTTCTTAATTCAACATAGAAAGTTTTTTTTAAAGACTTGTCCAAAATAATTGTCTGTATTAGTCCTTGGCAATATGTGCCCCACTTCATTTGTAGTGGAGCCCGGGGAGCTTTCGGCTTTCTTCTCCACGACATATCCCCTTGTTAGTTAGAGGATGCACGGGATGGGACTACTTGTCTCCATGGCGTGTAACTTTTAAATATTGCCGCAAAACAGGTGTCTGTGACTTTAATAACCAAGTTTATTCTGATACAGGTGCTCATGTAGGTATTCGTTTCATCGGGATAAGGGGTGTGATCACCGTATGTGTTGAACCTTCAGTTAAAAGTAGGTGAAGGTTGGGATAATGTGGACAGACTCCAGAGTCATGTGTAGTTTTATTTACTAGTTTGGCCAGGAGGGACTAGAGGGATTAGCGTAGTCACTGACAGGTGGTTATCGTGTTATCTCATCAACTCATCTCTAAATTAACATAAGAAAAAGAGGATCATGGGGGACCAACAGGCATCGCTTAGGTATTGTTTTCTATATAGAGGGAGCAAGTAGCAAGTACAGTGGGGCTTTATTGTGTGATTTCCTTTCTCGTCATCACTAATCAGAAGGGAAAAAAGAGGAAAATGCAGCAAATATCAAAATGAGGTAAGGGCGGTGGAAAGGGAGAGTATGTGTTTCCTTATCAAAAACGCTGAACCCCTCTCCCGTCTTTCCCGCCGTGCCCGTTCTTCGTATTTTGTGATTCTCTCTCTCTCTCTCTGTCTCTCTGTCTCTCTCTCTGTCTCTCTCTCTGTCTCTCTCCTTCTCTCTCAACATTATTTCAACACTATCTTTAAGATTATTTTGTTTGTCAAGGTATGTTTATAGTTCCTCCTCTGTCCCATTTCATCCTTTTGGAAATGAGCCCTTATGCAGACCGAGGGCTCTAAAACATTGCAATTAATTTAATTTGATATTCAAATATTTGAACATGAAGATTATAATGCAGAACGGTAAATCAGGCGAAATGATATTATTAGACAAATCATCGGATTGAATATAGGTTAAGCGAATAACAAAGTAATTAGAAGAGAAGGTAAACGTTACCTAGTGATAAAGAACACCTCAATTGGCTCAATTGGTTAGAGCGCCCGCCTCATGAACGGGAGGTCGTGGGTTCGAACCCCGGCCGAGTCATACCAAAGACTTATAACAATGGGACCATCTGCCTTCTAGCTAGGCGCTCAGCATATTAGATTGGAGACGGGTAGTAATAACATATAATGTTATGCAGGGCCCGCTGGAAGAGCAGTTTCGTAACTGAAGTGGCTACCCTGGGTAAATAAAACGTTATTATTATTATTATTATTAACAGGAAACATAATTATACAAGGGCAGGCAGAATTTAACAGCAAGAGTCAGTGAGAAAGAAGAGCATTTAAACAAAAAAGATAAAGGAGGAGAAATTTTTAAAAAAATAGTAAAAGAATGTATCTCTTGAAATACATCGAAGAAAAAGGAAACCAATCATGATTCGTCCTCACGTTCCAACAAAGTGGACTTTAAATATATAAGAGTCTGTGAGTTTGTGAGACGACAATGTTCAATTAATTGTGTCATTTACCTTGGCTGATACTGAAAGTTTTTTGGCTTGGAAATTGATTGCTCCGATCTTAATGAGTGAATTTAAGTGACTGGTGAGGAAAGAGATGGTGGCAGAGGGGTGGTAAACCAGAGACCAGCCGACTCCTGGAGCCCGGGACCCTCTTCATATTTCAAAGATAATTATGACCGCAAAAGTAAAATCGATGAAATAATAGCTGCTTCCCCTCGTCAAGCACTCTTGCTAGTTTTTTTTTAAATAAAAGATTCATCCCCACTCTCTCTCTCTCTCTCTCTCTCATCTCTCTCTCACACTCTCCCTCTCTCTCTCTCTCTCTCTCTCTCTCTCTCTCTCTTTCACTTTTAGATTATCATTTTTTATTCACATAATGAAGGTTAGTCACAGAATGTATATAACGTTACCTGACTTAATTAAATTAAATTAAATCAATTCAGTCTTTAATTGGGCCTTGTACTAAAAATAAAAGTCTTACAATCATCGTTCTGCTTGTTGTACTTCATTTTAAAAAATCAAGTAACACATAAAATACACATTTAAAAGATGTATGTAATATGATATTCATCAATAACGCATGCTTTTGAAATTTACATAGATTATGAAATGATCAATCAGTAGATTTTCTTAATATTCCTGCAAATTTCAGGCTTGAACGAAATAGCATATAGGACAATGTGAATATATGATGTAAAGTAAAATACGGATGAACATGAATAAAGCGCCATCAGTTAATTCCTTTTTAATCATGCCAGTCATTGCTAGATAGTAACATGATATCTGATATGTGTTATACGTATTAATACTAAATGTGAACGGGACCCAATCGACTGGGCACTGCCCCCAATTTCCTCTCAAGTCTTAGCTGCCATCCGCCCGAGACGACTCGCCTGCAAAGAATCGCCTCATCGGAACTTTGTAAAAATCAAATTCGATTAGGACTAATTTGCTCAGAAACAATTTCAACAGGTGCTAGAAAAATGTTTGCTTATTCATTATTCACGCACCTTCGAGTGAATACATTCTCATCTATTGTTTCAAGAATTTATGTGATGGTATGAATCTTCCCCCCCGACACACACACGCACTTTGCAAAAGATAAGTTATGTTTAATTCGACAAATTTCGTTAATATTCATTGTATTTTTTATACAGAAAATATAGTTTTCGACTATTACATTAGCACCAATGTCTAATTGGGGTATTGAATATTTCACGTTCAAGTATAAAGTACATTTAATGTGAAAGAGGGATTTCAAAACGTTTGTTTAATTTACATTCTATCGTTCCATGTACAAGTAAAATATTTCTGCAAATTGATTATGAATTTTACAAAAATCACAAAACCTGCGTTTTAACACATGTTACGTGAACTCTTTACGAAAGGTTACATAACATATCGTATACTTTCTTCGTGAAAATAGAAGAATTTTGATTTCTTCAGCATCATGCTCATCAAACTGTAACAAGGCTACCACTATAAATGAATAATGAATAAGTAAATAAATAAATATAAATTTCCATTTAGGACCTTACTTATTTGCTAGTAATAAAATTATCTTCAACTTCATTTAAAACAGCATTTTTTTTTTAAATAGCACACAAAACATGTCCTTTCTTCATAATGAAAATTATCCAATTAAACAGCAATAAAGGGTCCAAGGCGAACACGCATTGAATGGATGACAAACAAAGAAACTGGTTTAAAATATATATAACGATGCCTTTTTGTACCATGGAACCGATGAAATTCAGATATTGCTCGTTATAGTCAAACCCTGTAAACATCGATTTAATTTAACATTATCTATCATTATTTAAAATTTAAAAAATAAAAAGAAATTGGCAAGGATGCCCATAAAACCCCTTACAATGAAAGAATAATCACCATAATTCAGTCTACCACAAAACAACGCCCTTGACGAAAGACAATTCTTGAATTTTACAGAGAATATTTATATCATGAAAACGAATTTCCCTGCACACGGTAAGTAGTCTAATCCTTCCATAATACGCCTTGATCCCGTGTATCCTATCTTCTTTAACCCCTTTTCTACCCCTCTATTCTTTATCTCCATCGCTTCACCAGTTTTCAGTATGTTAAACGTTAAATATAACCGTATAATGGAGGTCATGAATGTACCATTTTAAACTCTGTTTTTAATCGGCCTCACTAATTTGTCCAAGCCCGGCGCCCAGACAATTAAGGACAATTATTTCTTGAGCTGGCGATCGGCGTCCCAATTTAATTTGACTTCTATTTTCGTTATTTATTTATGCGATGCTTGATATATCGGCATATTGCGCTGAAACTACGAAAGGCAAATGTTTTTCTTTCCAATTGGAATGTCTAATTTTTGTATATCAGATAACAGGATACAGCGTGCCATAACTGATTGGAAAACGAAGTGATGTCATTTTTACAGTTTTTGTAAAGAGTTGTGATGGATGGTGAAAAAATAACTATTATCAAATAGATTGGCTAATTAAAATTGTATGAAGTTAATATTGTGAATTTCTATCGAAATGAAATAAAAGAATTATTGTTTCACAATATGCTTATTGAATACTTCGAGAATAGCTATACCATTGATACTAGACAATATCAAAATCAATTTTGCTTTAAAGGAAGAAGAAAAACTATTTATCACAAAGTATTGTTATTCTTGTAAGTATGAAGGAGAAAATTAAAGGAAATAACATTTATTACATTAGAACTGCTCACAAATTTAAAACAAGTGTCAAGTTAAAAGTTCAAAATAGAAGAAAAAAAAGTTTACTGTATACAACTATTCAAAAGTATAGTTTTCATCCGAAATAATCTGCTATATAATTCATAGTTTATTTTAAGTAGTACTTTTGACGATGAAAGGAAAAGATGAAAGGAACCCATAAAAGTTTCAGGAAAATTCACCTAGACAGTAAGTTGACCAATCCTAGTCCCAGCCAATCACCGTTTAGTCTCATATTAATGTCCGATTTAAACAGCAGAGATCCCCATCAGGATATAATGACGTCATCAGCTCTTAATCCCTATTTTACCTGTCGCTCAAGTAGTGACGTAAATGAAAGTGGTTACTAACTTTGCTTTTTACTTTTGATCGGTGAATACGGAACAATCTGAGAGAAGAAATACGCTTTGACTATTCCAAGAAGAAATAATTTAATTACAAAAATATGAAAAAAAATGAAATGAAAAGCTGTGCGAATGCAACAGATTAAAGAACCATTGCTAGGGAAAAAATATGTTGAAATTGAAATCATTAGCAAGGAAGTAGTAAAGGGATAAATAAGCTTCTCATTAATCTCCGTTTGCTTTCGACTCCTACCACTCCTCCTTCCCCCTTCTTCTTCTTCTTCTTCTTCTTCTTCTTCTTCTTCTTCTTCTTCTTCTTCTTCTTCTTCTTCTTCTTCTTCTTCATTCCTCCCTCCCTCCCTCTCTCTATCGCCACTCGCTCTCTCCTCTCCCTCTTTCTCTATCTTCCCCCTCTCCTCTCTCACTCTCTCTCTCTCTCTCTCTCTCTCTCTCTCTCTCTCTCTGTTTTCCAGTCCACCGCTCTTCACTCTTTGTGTTTTGTATATATATATTATTTTGTTTCGAATAAAATCGCATTGAAAGCGAGCATACATATTTTCCACGAATACATATTTACATATTTCTCGTGACGCACTACTACTAGCAAGATGGTGGTGTATCAAAGCGATGATCTTTTGTGGGTTGGTTTGTTGGTTTGTGACGAAGAGTCAGAAGGATCAATCTCTCTTCACTAGAGCCCTCGAGCCTTGTACGGGTGGAACCTGCCAGGGAAACTGAAATAAGCGACCATTTCCTCCATGGCGACACCGAGACAAGAAATCTACCCAAGGTTTACTTAGTGTGAGCGTAATATCACTAACAAAATAACAATCATGCGCCATTTTTGAACGCTCAATTTCACACGCTATTTGCCCTCTGGCATGCAGAAAAAAATGACTGTGAAAATAATAAAGATAGGAGAAAAAATAGCTGGGCCTGCCCATTGACTATTATAGTCGATGCATCTTATCATATTATATCGAGCTATATTACAACACGACTGAAATTCAATAAGGAAAAAGGGGCTGAAAGGCGCTCAGGAAATTTTGTGCAAAAAATGAGAGGGTGATAATTTGTGTGGCTCTGATTTTTTACGGTGGCGTGTCGCCGCCCAAGGGCTCTATCGTTTTGATGTTATCGACGAAATACGAAGAGAATTGAATTAAAAATCGCAGGAATTTGATTTAGGGAAGAGATGTTGTTGTGGTTTATTTGTTAGTCGATATTTTTGATACGTTTTGATATAATGGTCTTGCTGTAATGGTGTTGATGTGTGTGTGAATAGAGACTAGGTGTAAGGGCGTGATATGGACATGGAAGACTCATGATGATTTGCTTTATCGGCAGACTGCTATATACTAAACTTATTCATCGTCATCACGTTCCATTTTGTCTCCTGTTTTATTCCCAATTCTGATTTCTCCACTTGATACGTTTTCCTTGTGTTTTTTAATACTTATAATCTGTCTGCTATGGGGGTATCATTTTAATCCTTGAATTAATAAGTGGATATATGTATTGCCGAAGTGCATTAGCGTATCAACTTTTGGGTTTCGAACCAGAAACCTACCAGTATTCTTCCACTGAGCCATTTCGATTTATATCCCCCACCTAATCATTTATCTTGCATTTATTTTTTCCGTCCTACTGTACTTTTAAGTATGTAAAAGCAAGCGCTTAACCAACGATGTGCACATTTCTTCTTCATCTGTTAAATTTGAGATGCATTAATTTTTGTTATATATCTTTTCTTTTTACTTTTTGAAGAGAGAAAAACTGATAGAGGGGGAAATAAACGTGGACCTGTGCCTTTAAAATCAATGCTACATTTCTGTGAGTCATGTTATGTGCACCGCAACCCCCGACTTCATTGATTAAACGCTATAACCTACCACTCATTTATAAAAATGTTCGAAAAATCATTAAGAATAGACCTATAACGACATTTAATTTCGAGAGGTGTATTCGGAAAATTGACGACAACTAGTAATCAAACCGTCCCATATTGTAAAAATAATATAATAATAATATTCAGCTTTTATATAGCGCTTAATACAAATGTCTCTAAGCGATTTACAGATATACTATTACCCCGGTCATTGGATTCAGTGCTTGCCCGCATGTATACTCAGACCAACAAACTTGAAATCTTTCGTTAATCTTATTCACTATTATACTGTATTAAACTAACGAGCTAGATATATATGAATTATGTACACGTTCACCTTTAAACGATTTTTATCAGCATAATATATGTATAACTGGTTTAATTTAGTATCTTTAAAAAAAATCTTATCTAATCCGGTTGGGTAAAAATAAACATTTTACAATAAGTATTTTTGGAAAATCTTATTTCTAGGCGTCGATCGTTAAGATGATTTCTCTAGCGAGTTTGTAATGTCACCCAATTGAAACCATATCTCGATTATTATCTGATCACCATGATCATTTACGCCATTTATGTACATAATCGTACAGCCTTCATTTAGCATGATTTCAAAGGTGTTTTTCCACTTACACGCACTATCAAATGATACTATTTGACATTTTGACAGTTTAATAATAATATTAATTGTGATTTATATAGCGCATAATAATCATCGATGACAATCCTCTATGCGCTTAACATTATTACATTCATATAACTTACATTATCATGGACTTAATATGATGATTCATTTCTTGAAATGCACATAACTACTATCGGAACTAAAGCCATAGTAATGATATACATAATTAAATCATGTCAAAATTACAAAATCATTTTCATTAATAGTAATATTAAAATCGGTGTTATATCAAATCCTTTCTGCTACAAAACAATCCTGGTATTAACAAATTTATGCGATGAAATGCCGTATGATAAGACAAATTGATAAAAGTAATTTGCATTTACCAAACTAAAATACGTAAATGGAAGATCTGTAACATGATTTAAGATGTAAACTATCATTAATCAAATTTCAAATCAGCTCAGAAGTGTCAAAATACTGACACTTCAACTAAATTGTATATTTAGGTTCTTATGAAACGAAAACCAATGCTTTTTTTTTTGCAACGTCGTTGTTGTGTTTTTAATTTTTGGTTACCTTACCTGACCCAGTGAGTATTGGTCTCATGGCTATAAATGCATAGGTAGAGATGTAATATCAACCATATAAGGAATACTAGCCTCGTACTGTATATAAAGAAAACAAGTAAATAAAATAAAATATCATATAGTTATAATGAAACAGTCACTTTCATGGTGGAAAACTCAACGGAGGTTTGGTATATCGATCAGACGAGACAAACAAAATGTTTAGATACCATGGCAACTGATAAAAATCAATGTTTTGGTACAAAATTGTGTCATTGTTGACTCATCCAAAGCAAAAGAGAACGAACAAATCAGACATGCACAAAATGAAAAAAATATATACACATGCAGTTTTACACAGTCATGTATATACTTAAACATTTCAAAAGAAACATTTTATTCAACATTTAATATACATATTGTGGATAACTATCTTTGGGGGGAAAACATTGTTATTGATTTGACGTCAAAAGCACATTGTGCAGCATTTTGAACCATCATTCCTAAGATCTATACCAAAACTTGCAGACTGCATGCTAAAGGCTTTATTGAACTCATTTACACATGCTTATCTAATATGGTCTACTTTATTTTTTGTTATAGTATTGAATAAATTGAAACCTATTTTCCTGATGTTTATAAAATTCAAAAGAAAATCATGTGTGACAGTATCACAAATGCGTATATATTTCACCGTATATAGTATTGAATAAAATATATAGTGCTTCACCATAGTTCTTGTAGATCACATAACATAATAATCAATGCTGATTATTTAAAATACCTTATCCTGCTCCCTTTTAATCATTCCTTTTCAATCGTGTAAATTCACCCCTTATAACTTTCTAAAAGGAACTAATAAGCAATTCTACAACTCAACAGGATTGTGCAAGGTGTTTTTTTTTCTATGATCAACTCAAATACTGGACTGCCAAAACAGAGGATTCTATTGAATAGAAAAATATCAGTTTGGGTGGTTTCTTATGCTTTTACGATCTCAGCCATAGATTTGTATTTTTATATCTTATATAATGTTTGAAGAAAAAGATAGATGGAGGCATTCGATTGGAAACGGCTACTTCTCTATACGATGTCTGTTTGCAGTCTAATTAACGAACAGAAAGCGAGTGAAAGCGAAGTTCAGCCGATTATTCAATCAAAAGCCTGTCTCTCCATCGAGCCAAAGATTCACCATCATGAGGTAGAGAGAAGTACATCTTTTGGAACGGTTCAAAATGAGGGGATCAGACTTGTCAAATTTCTGGCGCCTCAACTTTGCGCATCTTTTTAACCCGCTTAGCCTGGTCGTCAGTCGGTATATAGTGGCCTTGCACTAAACTTGACCGACGTCCGACGGGATGACTGTTGTGGAGACTACCCTAACAAAATATTGCACATTACATAACGCCCAGTATCATGCAAGTACATGTATGAATTGTAAGCAATAGTACCAACTGAAACGACTGTATGTTCTTCTTGATGTAATGATTTAATTAAGAAATGCAGACCCATAAAAGATTCCCAACTATTATGAGCTTGGCGAATAACCGTAGAGACGAAAATTTGAACGGAATTTCTGATTTCACGCACAGATCAAATAATTATTCTACAGTGATAAACAGTAACTTATTTCCTATCGACGAAGTGAACATATACGAATTTAGAGCTGTTATGTTTTCTAGATTTTATTGTTTCACACTTAATTTTAAACATTCTTTCATTTTTGGAAGGAGGTGGTGGAGATTTATATACATTCATGTTATTTGTCAAAAAAGAGGGAAAGCTTTGATTTTCATATTCAATCGTTCTGTTTTCCCTTTGTTTCTACCTTTCTTTAGGCTTATAAATGCTCCAAACAAGCTAAATTGCATTGATACTTCTCAACCTGTCTTGAAAATTAGTAACTATTTCCCCTTTTTATTCCGATGCCATGCCATTTTTTCAACACACGAAAATTCAAGATCATAGGACAACTGAATGCCATCACTGGACCATTTTAAACGAACCGATAAAGTGAACTAAATTTGCAGTCAACTTAGCTGTGAAAGTATTCCAAGAAGCATAAATAAGGTTCTTCAATGGCTAAATTTCCCAACAAGGATAAAAACTGATTGCCATATTTCAAAGTTTTGCCGAGGGGTATAAGTGTCCTGAGTAATAGGGGTAATTGTCCTCTGGTTGTAGTTGTCCGACCGGAAATTGTCCGATGGTGGGAGTCCTTTGGGAGGGGGCAGTGGTCCGGATACGTAAACCCATGCCTGTTTGTATACATCAATATTGTATAATTATATCAAATAAAATTGATAGTAATATTCCAACTGTGTCTCCCTCTGTCGCGTCTTCGTCAAGTCTACTTACAAGAAACGAAAGCTGTTAGATAAAGACAGAATCTAGGTCTTGTTCTAATTGCCACACTCTAGTCACCCTAATTTCGACAAACTAAATATGAATCTTGGCGAGGATTAAGACCTACAAAATATGACACAATAACTAGAAAGCCATGACCTTCCTTGTCATAAGGTATAAGAGAGATGTCAAAAGAGAGATTCAAATTAGTAACGATGAAGAGGAGTTGGTGGAAAGTTCAAAGTAATGAGTGTTCTTGGGTCAGAGTGAGGTGCAACCAATCTTTTGTATCTCTCATACGTACCTCCCGAGTCTGAAATCTTGCCACCTTCATGTCTTGTGGTAAATTGGATGTGGCCTTCGGCAGATGAATCAGTCCTGTCAAGCTGGTAACCCTTGTTTCGCAAAAATTAAAGTAATGTAATAATGTGGAACGTACTGCTCCTATAAGAATTAGGAAGTGAGAAGGAAGAGAGTGAAATGATGAGGGAGAAGGAGGATTTCAATCTTGCTCCTAACAATAAATGTGGCTTTCGGAGTTCAATCAAGAACGAAGATTCATTTTGATAAGCACAAGCTCGCATAGCATTTTTGCTGATATAGTAGCAAATCTAAAAATTTGACGGCACTTCTTCTTTTTGCATGACGGTCAAATCAGGGCGTCCATGCCCGGATGAAAGATTTTTAGCTATTGAAAAGGTAGGAATAACTTCTAGTGATAAATATTGGTATAGAAAAGAAGAATAATCGATGTCTCATGGTAGTCTTTGTTCGTTATTTTTATAAAGTAAGAATGGTTCAGGGCGGATGAACCAAAAATACTCTCGTAATTCTTTCATGCTGAGGAGCCTTTGAAAAAGTACAAATAATTGTGCACTTTCTGAACCATTCCTGTGGTTTTGGGGGAGATAATGTTCATTACCTAATCACCTGACAGTGCCAAGCCTCTTACATCCAGGTTTAAGGTCACACCATGAATGTCAAAGATGATTATGAATGGTGTTTGGGGCTCAAATATCATTATGATGTTAAATCCGGCCAACAATAAACATTGAGGCACTTATTTCAGACCGTTTGGACGGTTCGCAATTTTTTTGCCCTAATCGAAACAGAAGAAAGGAAGGACAGCTTCAGAGGATTCTGTCATTCTATTGATTCTCATTGAGTATTTTTTATAAATTGTCTTCAGATTTGTAGGAACTAGGAGGTTTCTCTGCTTTCTTCATATTCAATATAAAGATATTTTCACTGATAGGTGATACCCGCTTCGCCTGTAAGACGAACGACCAGTAAATGATTTTGTCGGAGTTAGGTGTTTTTAGTGTCCTTACCAACCCTGGTCCCCTTCTTCCTAAATTAATTATTTTATATTTCGAATAATGGAGAGACGAACAGACCGTGTGGACACGTCCATATCGTGTATGTAAGGATCAGAGTTTGGGACGTAAGCCTTATCTATAGTATTGTCAGAACATGACAGACACCGACTCCCGGTGAATCATTTCATTAGACAGAACACACATCTCGAATGAATCAAATCCCACCATTCTCTCACCTCTTACTTCACCTGACCCCCTATATATCCCTTGTTACCCCCTCCCCTCCGTATCCCCCTCCCCCTACCCCTCCCCCTGCTCCGGAAGGATTACATGTCCTATGATCAAAGAGGGAAGTAGCGAGCCAAAACATGACGGGAAGTTTGTTTCCCCTCTTCATATAGCATGTCATTGATGGCGGCGATACGACAGTCACTTTAATGATCAAACCGGTGAGTTATTTGGTTGCTACTGTCTTCATGCAAAACTAGTCTGACATCCGGGAACTCGACCATTTTGTATGTTCACTTCTATTTTGTTTCATGATATACATTTTTATTTTTACTGTATGTTTCTGTCTTTATGTCTGTTCGTTATATTGATTTTTGTTCTTATCCTTTCACTATAACCGTAAATCCTAATCTATTGTTATTATTATTATTATTATTATTATTATTATTATTATTATTATTATTATTATTATTATTATTATTATTATTATTATTATTATTATTATTATTATTATCATAATATATTTATCATTATCATTGTTATTATTGTTATTATTATTACTATCATTATTATTATTTAGTAGTAGTAGTAGTAGTAGTATTATCATTATTATTATTATTATTATTATTATTATTATTATTATTATTATTATTATTATTATTATTAATATTGATATTATTATCATTATCATTGTTATTATTAGTGTAAATATTATATATTATTATTATTATTTTCATCATCATCAGCAGCAGCAGAATATCTAACACTATCCCTACTTCGCACTTCAAGCTCTGAATTATCATTTGTTAAAGTTGAAAGTACACTCTTATTGTTCTTGGGATTTTCTTTTAAAGTTTAGATGGGGGGTATTCAATTCAAAGCATTATAAAGAAAATGAAACGGTAAAACTTGTCATAGGCTATGTGTATATGCAAGCTTCTGGATAAATATTTCTCGCGATGTCTCTTGACTATTGGTTGTTTTTCTGCTAATAACCTTTTGAAACTGCTTACCTTTTTTGTCCTGTCATTTGACATGTTTCATTACCGTTTAACACGTGATGAAAAATGAACTTTGATTATCACGATTATGTCTGGGATGAAGCCTATCCTATAACATGACTCAGGCAAATACATTGCCAATGAGAACTCATCGACCTACATTCATGAACTCTTCATAAAATTAATCTTTAAAAAAAAAATTTAACACTTGCGTTTGACAAGGATATGGTGAAGGGGTGGGTCCAGGATTGTCATTTCGGGGAGGGGGGACAAGTCTGACAAGCAACACTAAACAAAAAGAGTAACAACACGGACAAAATTACCCCCTCATAGAAAACCACTATAAATCAACAAACAAACAAATTAACAAATATACTTGTAACAAACAAAAAATACCCCAAATGAATCACAATTTTCAAGTGTTTTTTTTTTCTAAATGTGAAAGGTATACCTATGATTGTCCCGTACGACCATGGTTATGTCATCTAAGTGAGGGTCTGGACTAGTGAATGACATTATACAAGGATGGGGAGGGGTTATGCTGAAATCTAGAGTGAACAGATTTTACTTGTATAATAAAAAAAAAAACTTAAAGATAAAGTTGAGTTCTGGTCATGCGGTTGCATTGTGAAAGAAACAGTGTGGAATCGATCAGAAAAGGTTGATCATCGGTGTGTACTGCAAGGTTCTGGAATCATCAATATGATAAGAAATTTGGCCCAGTCTTGATAAAGTTACAAGCACTGTACACCGAAAGATGTATATAGGACTACACGAACATGTGGCGCAAAAATCCGTCTCGATTTTTATGCTGTTACATGCCATATTAAAAATATCAAGGCATCTGAAGAGCCATGCTTTTCAGGGAACATTTTTAATCTGATGTTCTTCCACACTTGCATAATAACAATGATAACGCTCACAAATTATTGTTCACCTCTTCCCAGAACTCAACCTCCTCTTTAACGTGAATAGGAGGATGACGTCGACTGATCTTAGCCTGAATACACGAGAGAGGGCCCAGTCTCTTTGACCCTCTTTTAACCCTAATAAGGCGGGGGGCATCATGCCCCCTCCGCGATTTTTCTGATTGTTCGGGAACGCATACGGATGACGCCCCGCCGCTTCAAGACTTTATTCTTTCGAGTCTTGCGCATCTTTTAAAACAATTTTTTTGAAAATCGGACCTACCGTTACAAAGTCACGTGATCTTTTGTCTTTACATGTCGGCCCGAAAATCGCTCATTTTCGTGATTTGTGTACAAAACATATGGAAATATCATTTTTCCTAAAAAGAGATAAAACATTGGTTATTTGGTCTTGTTTAAAGTTCAGGTGTTTGTTTTGGGGGTCAAAATAGTTTAATTATAGTTAGAAATGAAATAAAACAACAAAAACAATGAAATACATAAGTTAAAAAACAATAAAATACATAAGAAATTATCAAAACAAGAGATAACATAAGGAATAACCTAGCTTTCCAATTTTTTTTTCAAATGGTCCAACAAATATATGTAGTGGAAAAGAAAGCTTAAATATGAAGAATATATGATTTATGGGTAAAAATATGAATTTTTGACCTTATTTGCATAATTTACCATAAATATGCAAATGAGTAATTTTTTCAAAAAATTGAAATTGCTATAGTATTCTATACACTTCACTTGACATGCATGCAAATTTTCGCGGCGATCGGCCGTTTCACGGCCGAGATCTTAGAGGGGGCCATAATGGCCCTCCCCCCGGCCGTATTAAGAACTCAAATAGCCCGGCCTTATTAGGGTTAACGGACTCACAGCTATGGTCTGATTACGTAATAATACAAAAATATTCTTTCAATTTTGCAGACAAATGTACATGACTTATTGTAATCGACAGAATGTACTACTTTAGAGGATTTTGAAAATAGTTTAACCGTTCAAAATATGAAAAATTTATTTAAATGGGTATCTAGTCCACTTGCCGGATTTGTATTTCCAAACGTCCTAAATACGTTGACGTACATCCGTTGTACGATTGGACATTTTGTTTTATTTTCATATTTCCTTTTCTCATCGAATATATCTGCAAGCCCCGTGATGGCAAATAGTTACTGACATGTAGGGGCTATCCCTATTTTAATAGCTTCATCCTAACTTTCTATAATAACCAGGACAAACTTGAATGATTCTGACATAATTGAGTTTCTGGGCTGTCAGGGTGGATAATGATCATAGGGCAAGCTTGAATTGAGAACGGTTACCCCCCTCTAAACAGAAAGCGAGGTAATTAAAGGATGATTCGGTATGTCCGGCCTTCCGTGTCTCGGTAGGTCTGTCCAAGGAGTCCCTTAGACTGTCCCTTCCACTGTCCGGCCGTCTAATTTGATCTTAATTCATCATGTTGGCAGACGGGTTTTAATTGACAACCTATCTTTCGATGCGTGGCCGGACACATGAGTATGCAAATTGGACCATTTTCATTTATTGCCCCCGCTCAAAGAAGTTCATTGAATGAAATTAAACCATTGGAGTGTATAGAAAGATACTTATTTTTTTCCAAGTTGTAAAACCACATTGCAAGTACGCAATGGACGTCATGAATATAATTTGAATGATAAACCAAACTTAAATGATAAATTCCTCAACTTACAGCAGTAATATTGAAAGCTCATATATATACAAGCACGAATGTTCACAGTCGGATCGAGAGGCTAGAAAATGCAGACCCTTGAGTGACCCCCCTCCCTCCCTCTCGAAGAAAAGTCGTCGCTGTCCTCGCTATCTCGTTTCCCTAGGATCGTGGGCTTTCCAAATATCTCGACGCCACCCCCTTTCTCACAATTTTGAATACAGACATTTCAGATTTCTATCACAAACAGAGTAGAGATGAGAAATCATGTGAAAATGACCATACAGCAATGATGGCCAAACGTCTGGACCAGCTAATCGGCGACAGACTGACCATTAACTAATTCTGGAATTAATCAATGCATGACATGCGAGCGAGACGAGGAGAGAGACGGGGGGATCCCTTCTTAATGACTGATATTGAGTCATTGATTTAAGGCTAACTTTGAGACGCCATTCCTAGTCTTAAAATATGATATGATAACCCTCATTTGTAATCGCAGAAAGGATGCCTTTGCTAGTCACCAGTCTTGTAACAGCCCCACCCTTTATCTCTCTCTCTCTCTCTCTCTCTCTGCCTTCTCTTATTCGTAAGACCATTTGGATAGCAAATATCTATATGAGAATAATATAATGAATGTGTGAGCAAGGAGTTGGAATACTCCCTGGTGTGAGTAAGAATGAATAATAATGAATGACATACTAATAAGGATAGTTACATTTAATTGGACTGTGATGCTGTTATTTTATTCGGTAAAGAAACATATAAAAAAGATAAATATAATTAATAAAATCAGACAATTTTATTGGTACAACCATTGCAACGTGGGTTAAGAAATGAACTCAATAATTGTAGTGTTAAGTCTAAAGTAACTATATGGTATCAACTCATTGGTCATGACGATAGAGTTTTAATGCCGGTCTTGATATGAGACTAGTAAGTGACGACCAGACGGTGTCGTCGTCTTGTCGGTTTCCTTCCCGTCACCGGAAAGAGTTGAGCGCCCGCCTTCGACGAAATTCCTCGTGGATGATTTTCAAGAATGGAAGGACCCTGCACAAGCTCAACAAACTCAAGCCACATGTGTGCACAATGATACATGTACATGGTGTATGAGACGAAATCAACCACCACCACTTTTTTCTGTTTTTCATTCTCCATCGCTCTCTCTCTCTCTCTCTCTCTTTCTCTCTCTCTCTCACTCACTCTTCCCCTCTCTTTCTCCCTTCCCATATCCCTCTCTCTTTCTCCATCCCTCCCTGCCTCTACATTTTCTTCTCTCTCCCTCTTCCTTCCCTAACTCTTCCTCCTCTCTCGTGCACGTTCCCTGTATCATCTATGAAAGACGAATAAACTAAGAAAAAAAAAATGATAAAATATAAAGTAAACATATAAAAGGAAAAAGGGGGCATGCTCGCAAGTCATACCGATCAATTATTCGCAGTTTCCTTTGTCTCCTTTGTTTTCTCATTCTCATTTCCCATTTTCATTGCTCTATTTGATATCTCGGTTTCTGACAAAACTTGCCCTAAATATATGAGCTTGGTGAAATGCTGAAAGAAAAATCATTCTTGATTCAACGAACATGGAAGTTATGTGTTGCGAAATAGCAAGGCAAATTGAAGAATGGAAATGAACATTTATTTAGGACTGGACGTGGTTTTAATTCACCTGGTAATGAGATCATTTTTGTCTTTAATCTCCTAAGGCTAATGAAGCAGCCGTGTCATCATACGAGTAGAATGTTTTACCTTGACACACTTGAAGAAAGGGATTTTCCCTAATTACCCAACACCTGTAATGGTATATCATGATCATCATCAACAGTTGTTCTCATGTGATGACTATAGTATGTCTAAACACTGTCAGATTATCGAGAGCTGGAGACATTGTGAATCAGTAACTTCTGAAAAACTACATTTTATTGATGTTCCTCCAACTGCCTCGAATTTTGATTTAAAATATTGGCAAGATGTACTTCCAATCAAATGCTTTCTATGTCAACAATTGTAAATGAAACAAACAAATCGCTTATTCGGTTAGTATCCCTGTCTTTATATGCCTAAACTATTTCATTGCAATGTTTTTTTCCCACCGTTACATTCAGATTTATCTTAACTATTTATTGTAATATTTATTTCTGACAGCACTTTTATTTAAGGCTACGTCGATCTGAGTTTAGATTGTGTTTTCATATTGCATGTTTTCTTTTTTTTCGAAAGACACTTACAAAGAAGCCTAACTAGAATCTGAATTCAAACATATATATTCATATCAATATATGAGTCATTGCTGGACTAGTTTTTACAGTAGATTAGTAGTTCGAGATTGAAAATATTTGCCTTTCGTTAGTTCAGTACATGATAAGATTTGAATATCTGCCAAATAATCATTTACTACCTTTTCGAATATAAAATTATTTATGCATATAAGAAGCTAAAGAGGAACGATATATGAAAACATATTTTTCCTTATGTGAATCGTCAATTCCGAATTTCGATTTGTTTTCAGAGTTTAATTGTTTTATTTCAGTTACAATTGTAGAATTGGTGGCACATTCAAGCAATATTGTAAGGAATCGCCCATTCCGGGCCTATTCCGATGTTTCTGTCTGTTGTGCTCATCTTACTACCCTGTCTCGTTTTGTTTGTTTCTGTATGATATGTAAATAATATTTGTTTATCCATTTCTCTAGGATCTTGTAACGATTTCTCTGTAATATCATCTCCTATTAAATAATGAGTATAGTAGAGGGTTTATACAGAAGAGCGCACCTCCAACTCATTATAGGCAAACTCTACATAATACAAATAAATAAATAAATCCCTTTTCAGATCTCGAGACAGTGCTTGTTGAAAGGAAAAAGCTCCTTTTTTTCGTCATCGATTCTTTGAAAAAAAGAAAAAGAAACAAAACCAAAGCCAATCTATGAGAAAACAGGAAATCAAGGCTCACACCAGAGCAGTGTATATTGATAAGCAGACCCTGTTGGAACAGACAATCCGTCCGATGACGCTGCCAGCCCGGCGCCAGACTGGCTTCGACTCCGGCACCACTCCGTACGACCTGATGACTGCTTTCATGGCTGTAGCCTACTACTGTGTTCGAGCTGCCTTGTTCGTGCTGCCTTGGCACGTTGTTGACTAGACTCTAAAACCTTTTGAGTACACTTCCTAGAAGTTCTAACCACCAGCAGCTTTTATTTAATGCATGGAAAACACATTTTCTTCCCCCTTTTCTTTCACATTTCTCTACTTCCATGAATTTCCCCTCCAACGGGAGCCCCCTCCCTCTTTAGCTTTGATTTTTATTCAAGGCTTCACTGGTAGACCAAACTAATTAATGAGGGCGAAATATCATTTCACGTTGATTAAATTGTTAAACAGCTTCCCATTATGTACTTGAAAATGATCACACTGACTTTTCCTCGTACGTATAACATTATTTTCCACCTTGAGACAATGAGATTGATGATCCGTCAAAAAAAATGACGTTGTATCAACAACAAAAACATTGCTGACGAAATAACACTGGAGTTGAACAATTTTGAAATTGATTAGTATAAAACTTGTTATTGAGAATTCGAGACAATAGAACAGTTAGAGATCAGCATTCATTTGTAAAGCATAACAGTCTTTTATCTCATAATGAAAGAAAGAAAAATGTAGGCCTGTACAGGGAAATTTTAAAATGGAAAGGAATGTTGAGCTTCATAGCCTTAAGCTGTAAAGAAATTAGTTCTTCAATCAATTGCGGCGTTTTATATTTCTGAAATGATTAAGTAGAAACGTTGTAATTTTTGTAGATTAATCGCTGATCACAATTTGCTCTCAAAATGGGGGGAATAGCGACACCAAACATACCAACGAGATATTTAAGAAAATGACAAACTGTCATCGAATATTTAGTTCTAGCGTAAATAATCAGATAATGTCAAGACAGAATAACCCCCAATCTCATACGATCTCCCATACAAATTTAAGATCAATTAAAGTCTAATCGAAATTCTCTTCATCACCTTTGAGAGTTCGACTGACCTTTTCCTCTTGTTTTAGGCAATGGGAGGCGGATGTACATCGTTAACAAAACATATGTACTCAACGGTAGAATATGAAATTATTCTGATTAATGATGTTTACCTCTTCCGTTATCATTGATAATCAACTACTATACACTTTGTTTTTAATGTAGAAAAAAAGGAACATGGAAAGAGCCAACACGCAGTATTTCTATACTCATCGACTCTATACCCCATTGAGAATCACTCATGTACTAGCCGAGCGTGGTACTGCTTATATGTATATCATTCGGAGGTATGATTGGATGGAAGTTCGCACCGTCAATATAACCTTGATACGGCATATTGACTCCATGCACATTACAAATCAAGCTTCAGAATTTTTAGTTATTATTATTATTTTTAATCGGTCTATATTAGCCGTTTGCCACCGGTATAACTTGCATATTTTGCGATAAATTGGAGTGGATATCATCTATGGATTGAAATTGGTTCAAATCTATATCAAGTATTATTTACACCCATTGTTGATAAATATCATTATTTGAATGTTAGAACATTTTGGAGGACAAATTATGTTGCTTAGTTGTAGGTCTATATGATAAGCATGATTTTGGGATAATTCCATATTACTTTATCTCGTCAAAAAATGGGGTTTACTCTTTTCATCGGTTCAAATCTTGAGGAAAAATTAATAACCTTTGTATTAACGGTGAAATCATCGTCGATGATGATGATGATGATGATGATGATGATGATGATGATGATGATGCTGATAATGATAACGATAATGATAATAATGGTGATAATGATGATAATGGTACTACTACTACTACTACTACTACTACTACTACTACTACTTCTAATAATAACAATAACAATATTTATAATAATGATAATGATAAAATAATCATAACACCGCAATGTTTCGTAATAATGTGGACAAATTACAAAAGAATAAACCTGACAAAAGACCGAGGCATACTATAAATAACGAGAGACAATAACAGCTCTCGACAAGATAGTTCAAACTCTGCAAAGTTCTCCCTAGAACCAAAAGGCATAACGTTTATGCCGTTTGAGGAAGAAAAAGAAAAGGGTATAAACTGAAATGAATAGAATGAGAGCTATGTAAATCTACCACAGAGCGACATGCCATAAACCCATTTTGAGCGAGCGAGCGAGAAAAGAAAACGAATACATTTTTATGACAGTTAATGTTACGTGAGGGTATATCTAATACGCATATCAGATTCGATGCCATAAAAAGCAATGTGCCATAAAATATGCCATAAAAGATCATTATCAAATCTCTCTAATGCTTCCTAGTGTTCGGACATATTCTTATAGCATAAATCATGATGCCAAAATTGCTTCGTCAAACATTTACTGCACTGTTTATTTTGATTCTTCAAAGAAATAAACCACTTTTGATCTGTTTGCAACGGGCACAATGAACTGGAGATATATTGAAATAATGTCCCCATTACCCCCAGTGTCTCGGAAAAGTTTGCCATCATAACCTCTGCTAGAAGAATTTGTCGGAACATGGACAAAAATCAAGGGATTTGAAAATGGTCTGAACAATATTGTCTCGAAAAATAATCGAATATATCCATAGAATATGCAACATGATAATTGCGTAATACCCTAACCCTAACCCTAACCAAATTATCCTAGATTAAAATTCAAAATTTGATCGAGGACAATAGCAAGGTACAATTTGTATATGGATGTTGAGAGTTTGTTTGTCTGTTTCTGCGTTGTAAAACGTAAATTTGAAGTGAAAAGCAATATTACTCAGTTACTACATCAAACGTGTCAAAATATATAGATTCTATTTTTTCTATTTTGTATAGTCCCTGTCAAGTTGACCTGTTTGTGATTATGAAGTAAATGGCTTCTTGAACAAGATTTCTGTCTGAAAGTTTGCGTAATGTCATAAACTTGGTTAATATGGGTTAAAAGCTAGATAATGCAAATCATCAATCGCTTTTATCAGTTCCTTTCAAGCATCTATATATTTAAGAAAATAATATAAAGACTAGAAAATATGATTTACGACTCTGAATTTGACGTCAGTTTTTTTAAACATAGGCTTTAGTTCAACCCGGTGATGATATTGACGTAAAGGAGAAAATAGATAGGAAAGGAAAGGAGTAAAGATTAGAGTGACAAGAAGTGAGATTAAAGAGAAAGGGAAGAGAGTATGATAAGAGTGAGAGAGAGTGAGAGAGTATGATAAGAGTGAAAGAGAGAACGAAAGAAAGAGAGAGAGAGAGAGAGAGAGAGAGAGAGAGAGAGAGAGAGAGAGAGAGAGAGATGAAGATGGATGAGGGATGATGTGGTCATCTTGATCAAAGGATTCACCGCGCAGGCATCCAGCTGACATTGGTGGTAGTAATGAGTGTGGGTTTGTCATGGTTGTGATTAAGGTGATCAATTAGTTGTGATGACATTTTTTGTAAGATAATACATGGATACTGGTCATCCCTTGACCTAGTTTAATCAAGGAGATATCACAACATATCCCCTTGGTTTAATCACAGTTATGACATTCTTCAAACTTATATGACAAATTAATTAATATTTCATGAATCTGAGAATCAGCAATGTTTATTTTCTTGATAAAAAACATTTTTCGTTGAAACGGTCTAATTCGCGAAATGAATATTGAATAATATTTGTCATTGATTGTAAAGATTACTTAAATGTAAATTTGAAAACATCCTATACCCGTAGCAATATTACGAAATGTCACGACGCTTTATGGAAATGAAATATCATACGAATCGGGTAGAGTTACAAATTTTACATAAAGACGGGATAAAAAGATAAAGTTAGGTAAAGTTCATGAAATTCTGTGTAGTACAAGGGAGTGTTTGAAAGGTTTTATGAATCTCCTTTCCCTATCCTCTTTCCTTGCAGATATATAAAAAAAAAGGCAACCACTGTCATTATTCCTCTTGCTACGATATTTTTTTCATCACTTTTCATCCATTATAACACGCTCGTCGCCATTGTTGCTTGCTAGCTGTGTCGTTGACCTGTGCCTAGCCATGTGAAAATAACAGCCACTGCTCGGGTTCGTTTTCCTGTAAATAATTGCGAATGCGACCGTTTTGTGACTGTGCCTCTAGCATGCACATGAACCCCTCCTCCCCCCCACAATCACCTAGCTTTTCTCTCTGCCTCGCTCTCTTCTCATCATGCAGTGGTTGAGGTATGCCCCTGCAACTGACTACGAGTTGAAACGATATGTTCTAAAATTCATTCTGTAAATAATTTGTAGAAAAACTCTAGGAACTATCATAGCATCATTTGGTGTCATTTTGTCTACGAACATGACAGACACTGAAATAATTATAATACAGTACGAATATGAATAGGTAGGGACGAAAGAACCCCCCACACCAACCCCCTCCCAACTGTAAACTCGTGTGCACATAACAGTGGCGAAACTGGTATATTATAAATAAAATGAAAGTGGGAGAGAAGGAAGGAAAGAGGGAGAGGGAGAGACAGAGAGAGACAGAGAGAGACAGAGAGAGACAGAGAGAGACAGAGAGAGAGAGAGACAGAGAGAGAGAGAGAGAGAGAGTGGGTGAATGTATGAGAGGTAAGATCATATTTAAGTTGATATTTTTCAAATGGATGTGGAAATGAAATTTGGACACAAATTGTGCCAGAGAACATTTGATAATAATTATAATAGCAGCTTTATTAATATTTCACACATATCCATCCAAGGGGATGCTCGAGGATCCTATAAAGTATTATTTTAACCGTGTAGATGAATGTCTTGTCAAAGGACATTACTGCCACGGCGGGTCTCGAACCACATGCTGGTGACGTATCCACTGGACCACGACATGTCTACTACAGGCCCCTACTTTGTGACCCGCATTGTAATTTGGTTATATATAGTGTCTGGTTTGATCTTGAGAGGTAAAATGCTTGAATGGAAATAGAGAACTGTTGGATTTATCGTGTAGTCTTTATCTCGTCAAATAACTGCTCTTTACAGTGACACTAATCTCTACAAATACAAACAGACGACGACAATTATCTTCAGTTTTCCATCAAATCTTTAGAACAGACAAACTACTCGGATAAAACGGAGCTAAACTAATATGCTTCGGAATACTTGCCTGATGCAATTATCAGTGATGGAAATTTAATGTGTAACATTGTGATATACGTTTTTAGAAGTATGATTTACGTGATCTTTGCAGATTGAATCATTCATTCATTTCTAATGTACTGGAACAAATTTATCGATTTGATACTATTGTTATTATCAATGTTCTGTATGCTTACTCTTTCCTCTCTGCTCGTTTTTTTCTTCTTCTGAATTTAGAAAATATTTATACAGAGAGGTAGTAGTGAAATATAAACATTACAAAATTGTTTAGAAACATAATTTTTGTTCATCGGTAAATTTGTTAATTGGATATTTTTCAAAAGTGAAAAATAAGCGCCGTATAAACAAAAAGCAACAACGATTTTTTTTTTTTTTTTGGGGAGTTTAAATTGAGATGAAAATAGGAATAATTTCCCTCCATATCGGAAAAAGAAAAGTACATGTATTTGAATGATTATAGTCATACCACCAAGTCTGTCCTTGTAGACCAGTAAGCTGTGCACCTTATAAGTCGTAACCCGTAACTGAGGGTCTGAACTGTAAAACTCCGTAGACTACACTTAACATTCCCTGTATGCTGTACTGTAGCTGTTCCATAAGACCGTGGCGAAGTTAGGTTAAGCTCAAGGCTTTAGGGAATTTCGACTTTGAGTCAAAATACAGCCTGCGCCTGTAGACTAGCGAGGCACCATCAATCCACATCGAGTGGGCTAATAGCTTCGCTGTCTACGCCACACTCTACAATACCTGCTTACAGTTTTGTGCACGAGCCCGTACCGGTATTCATTATTACGTAATCTTCGTGATATTTACCTCCCCAAATCAGCAATTATCCTGAATAATGTCCCGTGTTTTGCAAAGATGCATAACGATTTTGAGGTTATCCATTAACTTGGCGACTCCACGACCGGCCTAGCTCAACATAATACAAGCTCGATTTCAGAGCCCCTCCGCAAATCCCATCATATTCATTATTAGCGTTTGGGGGCCTCTCGTAATAACATAACTACTACCTCCTCTTCGCCATCATTCATATGCCAAGCTGTAAATAAGCAAACTCCTAAATTACATTTCCTTCGTTCCATTGTTCCCTTGTGATAAGTGGAAGAGAGGTCATGGGGAGAGGGGGTGGAGTGGACATATTTAGGAACCCAACTCAATTGTGAATCAAAAGATTCAAAGGGGTTCAATTTTTGAGCGAAACGGGGTAAGAACAAAAAGAGTTTCAGGCAGGCCGAAAAATGACAATCGACTGGCCACCGTAAACTTTCCTTGTGTTTGGGTTAGACCCAGAGTATGCAGATATTGTGGTTATGATTATAGTATACATTATAGCGAGTTGAAGAATACAAGGAATAGAACCTACCAAAATCAAGGCTTGGTTAACATGTTTAATTGAATTAAATATAATGGTCCATCGTACAAGGGTGTGACTTAGTATTTTAGGGGTGGGATAAGGACATGGGATCCTCTTAACAACAATGATCTAAAAATTGAATCTGAAATAATATCGTAATGATGATTGTATTCCAGTGATTGCATATTGTAAGTTGTTCTAAATAAGGTTTATTTAATAAAGTTACTTTTTTTAGTAATGCTTCCCAATACACGTATACACAATCGGAGTAGGACCGCGGTCAATCATGGCCGTTGGCGTAGCACACCATGGGTCAACCACACGCACTGAGCAGTGCGTACGGAACGGGAAACAACGAGACAAATTATAGTGGCGTACACAGTGCTCTTTCGAAGACGAGGCCTCCCCTTTCACAGTGTTGAGTGGATGGAGTCGGTCGTCGCTCGCTCAGCTCAGCTCAGCAGAGTTGGGGCTGAGCTGGCACCAGCCAGACTGGGTTGTAAGAATAGGAGCAATCTAGGGGAACGCCGCCAGTACAGACAATCCTCCCATAGACAAAAACAGCAATTCACCCACTCTCACCCACCCTACTTCCGAGTACGGCGTCAGAATAGGTTGTTGTTAGTTTTCGAAATATATGCCTACTTGGCCTTGGAGAACTGTGTATCAGAAATGGATAATTATTATTATTCTATTAATGTAAAATTGTGTTCAACTAGTGCAATACTGGATATTTGTGTCAAGCTTTAAACTTTATTCCACTTTTTGGTATTCTAATCAATGTTTGGCCAAATAGTGTCCACATTTTAACTTGCATCAGTCCAAATGAAGGAAGTTCCTTACTAGTGAAAACTATGAAGAAAAAAATTCTGAAAGCTAACAGGGATGAACAAAAGTCTTTCTAATCGTAAAAGTAAAAGTAAAACAAGGCTGTATCATGCTCATGGTACTGATGTATGCTGTATACCATTATATCAGTGACAACCCAATAGGTCAAAGGCCTGCTACAAAGAGAGCTGTATTTTGTGAAGATGTAAGGACTAGTCTATACCTAATGTACATGTGCTGTATTTGATATGAAATTGTAATTGTATTTTATAAATCAGAGGCAAACTGCCGGATCACTTGTCATCAACCTGATAGAGCTAGATTGCAAAAATGACTTGGTCTCTTGCAAACTTCAACCTATTAAATTCCACAAATACACATAGAGCCCATTATGTTATAATAACAAGAAAAAGTGAAGTCCAAACAAGTATACAACCCAGATTATTCTTTGAAATTTTGCTTTCTAGACCATGTCATTTTCACTTTAATCATCACCAGTATACAATGATTTCCACCACTATCATCATCATAATCATCACTGTTATCGTCATCACCATCATCATCATCATCATCATCATCACTATCATCTTTATCCATTTATTCATCTTTCACTTTTCTTGGAACATTTCACAAAAATTGAGATTAGGTGTGTACTAGTATAGAGTGGTGAAGTGTGACGTCATCAAAATTCTATTTTTGGAATTTCTCATTTTTTTCTTCTTTTTCCGAAAGACCACCAAAAATAATGTCCAAATGTCGAAAACCAATTGAATAGGTTAAGTATTGGCTGAGATATGACCATCTGAATAAAAAGATTGCCTATTGGAACTCGGTGTTATATTGCTCTGGTTCATAACATTAGGAGCCAGAGCAATATAACACTGAGTTCCTATAGGAAATCTATTTGTTCAGATGGTCATATCTCGGCCAATACTTAAAGGTACTATGTCCCATTTGCAGGCCAAAAAAATGAAAAGGTTAAATTCCAACGGCATTTGAAGGACAATACTAATTTAGAACTTCCCTAAAAAAAGGGGGGGGCTTGAAAATGTCTTTAAGTGGGAAAATAACGACTATTAGTTGTCGAATCGACTTAGGAGCTATAGAGCCAGTAAGTAATAGTCTGATTTTTCAGACCATTGTACCGAATGGTCGTACGTTTTATGCTGCGCAAAGATTCAATCAGTTTAATTTTGGCCATTACAAGAAGTGGGTTATTGATGTAGACAAATGCTCATGTACCCTTTACAGCTCATTTTATGTATGTTATTACCAAAGATGAAAAAAGCCAGTCAGTCACTCAATAGTGTCTGACAGTGAAGTCTAGCAAGTAAACGGGTTTCCTTGCATAATTTGAATATTAGGACACTGCTAACGTTTAAATTTCACAGATAGGACATACATGACATATTCATAATTCCTGCAAAGTTCTACAGAATTTGATGTTGGCTGCAAAAGGGACATAGTATCTTTAACATATTCAACTGGTTTTCGACATTTGGACAATATTTTTGATGCTCTTTCGGAAAATGAAGAAAAAATTGAGAAATTCCAAAAATAGATTTTTATGAAGTCACTAGAGGAAAAGTTGGTTCACCAGATACCCATCTCAACTGAGAATCTCAATTACTGAGAATCCTATTTATCAAACAAAGTTAACAAACCATAATCAACACAACCAATTACCATAAAACAAACTTGTGGAAGAAAAACTCTGAATACCTTTTATTTACTTTCATGGTGCATATTAATGAGTTTATTAATTCAATACCATATTTTTTCTCTCTTTCGTCATTTGTCATATTTTCAACTGGTAAAAAACAGTAACGTTTGCCTTCACATGAACAACACCACATGTATGTGTGTTACGAACATGTCTTTAGAATGGGCAATTTGAATAAGAACAGAGGTATATGAATGAATGAATGATGAATGAATGAATGAATGAATGAAAGAAAGAAAACTTTAAAAACAAGGAGAGAAGAGAAAACAAAGTCTTGTTAGCAAAGTTTGAGATAGGGAAGAGGGGGAAAGGGAGTATACAATAATTGAATGAACTTATGCATGGCACCATAAATTACAATTGTAAAAATGAGTCCATATGTACAGGTATTATAATATATAATATATATAATATAAAATATTATATTAGATCTAAAAGTAATATAATGCATCAGCATCGTGGTGGTCATCACCGCGGGGGTGCCGTCATGATCAGTTCAATCCAACAAGGACATGAGGTGATGAACTGGCGAGAGTAATGTGGTCCCCAACCCTTGATGAAGCTGATTCGTATCGAGTTCGGATCCACCGGGCCATCGGGTGGTTCCGACTCCCGGTGCATGAGTTCTAACAACTTGGACTTTGCGTGGTCGTAGATCTTTATTGAAAATCCCGGTGAGAGTTTGTGCACTGTGAACGTCCTGGAGTGAGGTGAGGGGGAGTTCACAAATAAGGCATAGTTGCTCCTGTTGTAGATCCACACCCCATCCTCTTCCCGGCTCATCGATAGCCCGTAGTCGATCTTCTGTCGAATTTTTGCGACGGACTCTGGCCGGCCCTCCCGCTTCAGCAGGCCCAAGCAGAATCCGTCTCCATGAGGTAGGTCATAGAAGATATTTACAGAGTCTGTGAATACTGAGTACATGGGTCCAACACGCGTTCTATGTTCCCAATACGCCACGTGACACCAGTGTCTCCTGTTGCCATTCGTTGCGTCCACACCTGGAGCAAAGAACAAGAAGAAATAAAGAAGACATGGTTAATTATGACTGATCATGATCAAAACAGACACTAACAAATGGTCATGACAGTGATGTAACATTAACTGTATGACAATCGTATTACACTTTTATTCTCACCAAGATGACTTGACTTAATAACAGTGTTTTTATGGTTCACACATGAACAAAATAAATATGTCTGTACACCTTTTGTAAGGGGGTAGAGTTAAACGTGAAAATGCCAGACAGGAAATTTACCATAAACAGTAAGAAAGTTTGGTTGGTCAATCAGGAAACAAACATTGACAGAAAATTCCCAGAGATGGCTATTTTTAGAGGAAAGAGAAGTGTCAATCAAAGTCTTCAAGACAGACTCCTAAGATTTCTCGTAATTTCATCTTTCTATGTTTCCGTTTTCCAAACTTTCCCTTGTCTGGTGGTAAAATAATATGACAAATGAAACACATGTTTTGAATCAGGGAGGGAGCCCCTGTTGTGGGCAGCCAAACATTTTGAAAGCTTGTAGAGTAAAATGGACAATTAGACCACTTCGTAACAGGTGGTCTACAAATGGTTCATTAGATATTAACATGTTGTCGCCATGCTTGCCTACATGTATGACTGATAGGGGAAAGCATGAGAAACATAATTGTTGCTTGAAAGTTGAAAATGTCTTTTAATTAATACAGAAAAGAAAATGTGCATACTGCATGTTTCATTGTCATGTAAGTTGTACTTCAATCATATTCAGGCGTATTGCACTAATAGTGGGAGAGAGAGAGACAGAGACAGACAGACAAACATTACAACAATTGTGTGGATGGCAGGTTCCATATTTTGTTTCTAAAGATACGTGTGCAAATGCAAATCTGAACAGTCTTCCAGTATGGATGAACCCTACTGCATACGCTTTACGTTGCCTCACTGAAACATGTCCGCCCTAACTTGTCTTTCACATAGGGACAAGGAAACTGCTTCTGAGCTTGAAAGGAATCCTAGATTCCAGCAAAGGGCAGTTGGGAAGGAGGGTCTCCTTTACCTACGAAGTCATAAGAGATTGAAACATATCATAAATTCACTTACAAGACTAATCCCATTACTAGCCCTCAAGAAGCCGACCAACATCACCAAGACCAAAGGAGTCCTAATGCTCTCTCAGGAGCCAACATCATAATACCACAACCCTGCTTGTCTCTTCCACTTTGCTATGATATCAACCTGATATATTTCCCCCAACTCGAGGGTCTTGCTACCCCCCCCCCTTTTTTTTTGCTCTCTCTCTCTCTCTCACTGCTAAGGGGAGAGATCTCTCTTTCTCACTGCTAAGGGGAGAGATCTCTCTATGCTCTTGTGTCACTCCCAAGTACTCTAAGCAGTTATTCTTGAGGGCAAAGTGACTTGTGTTTTCATCGTTGGAAGGTCAAACAGCAATCGTGACTCTCACTTTTCTCCCAAACTCCTGAAGGGGCTTCATATTCTCTTTCAAAATTTCACCATTCCTATCATCGTAAAAACTACGCCCAAAGTGCCTATAATGTTCGCAACTGTTGAACATATTTCAAATTTTGACTGATTCTAGATATGCGAACCTGACATGGTCCTCTTGAGTCTAGAGAAGATAAGAGTCAAGTTGTGACATGTGTTTACAATAGCCCAAATAGATGAAAGCATCGCACTGAATTTACACAGGTCCCAACCCACAGGGTACCCCTAACTTGTTTTTCATCACAATCTGCTGTATTGCTCCCAGTTTTAAAAAAAAAAAGAATATTGCAACAGACTTCATACAGAATGTACATAGGAGCTGAAAATTTTTAAACGTACTGTTTTCAGCACAGAGTTTCACAGCACTATCACTTTCAAAATGTGGATAGAAGCCATCTTTCTTCTCTTGTTTTCCAGAGACACCCTGCAAATATTCTTGGAAGCATAATGACCACCCTGCATGGGGTAAGCATACATAGCTATGCACCCTTTGCTCCAAAGATTGATTTTTAAATCAACTATGAATGAGTTGAACCTCATGAAAGGTTATTACTCTTATCATTTGTGACAATACATGTGTAGGCCGAGTCATTACAACAGAGCCATGTATCAAACAAATATTTGCAAAATGTGGAGGTTCATGCAAGTTGAAGATTTAGCCACAGGATAGAATAATAGAACACAGGTCACGCCATGAAAGAATCTTTCATCAAATGAAGGCTGTCTTCTATCAACGGGTAGCGAACTGTATCAGCACACAAATCTCGGAAATTCATCATCTTAATACAAATTTACAATACCAAAACAAATACATATGGTTTCTTTTGTTTGGTATCATCTTTAAACAAATAGTCGTGAACCGGCGATGGCTAGAGGAAGTATGGAGATGTAGACTAGCGATGGTGGGACATAATTAGTGACATCAGAAGCGCTGGTTGTCATACCGCCCAGGCCCGCTGACGACCATCAGTCTGGGTCAAACCCCACATGATTAATAATAGGCAGCTGCCTACTGATCAAAGCGAGATACATATACATGAATGGTATACGATAGAACGAGAGAGTGAGAGAAGAGAGAGTGAGAGAAGAGAAAGTGAGAGAGAGAAGAGAGAGAGAAGAGAGAGAGAAGAGCAAGAAAAAGCAAAATGTGTGTACACAATCTCTTGCATTACAAATTTAATACCGGTAGTCAGGAAGGACAAGAAGAAGAGTCAGTGATGAATGAATGAAAGAAATGGCCATAGTACATTTACTGGAATACGCTAAGACAGTAGATTACTGTGCAATGTATATTATTTGACATTATCCAACTCACTCCTAGATCCTCACCAAATGATTTGTCAAACACAGTTATAAGTGATTTATTTACCGAGATTATCCCAAGTTTTTTCATGAAAAAGGCTTGGAATATACATACATGTCAGACTGGTATTATTTACATGCAGGCCTACATGACCTAAACATATTCTGCATATGCTCAATGAAAAAGAGGGAGTACATGTACATCTATTTACGATTTCTATTTTACAGGTAGATGTATTATATCATTGTACTTGTACATATTGGTTGAGCCTCATGACTAGATTTGAAAATGGTCATTTTGGGATGGCTGCAGCAAGTCAGTATGAGCAGGGAGATCTAAACTATGGTATGGGGCACCATGTAGGGGATATACTGATATTGGAGATGTTCAAATTGAAGCCAGCAATCTTTCATCGAAGTGGTTATCACCGTACAAAATAATGCAGTCTACTCTACTCAATATAAATATGAAATACAAATACACACTGAATGATATTCACACAAAATGTATAGGCCTCCTAAAAGAGCTCCTATGCAGATTCCACATTCCTTGAGTTGCATGAAAGAGAAAGAGAACTTAGTTCTGCTGAAAATTTAAACCTTGAGACAATATTTTACAATTTACATCATCTAGCGTATCAAGCTCCTATAGCCAAACCAATCAGTAACATATCACGCTTACATGAATAGTATACTGAAAATACCATTGATCAACTGAGTTTTAAATTTAAAGAGGTGTAGATAGGCCTATCCATAGCCATAGGCTTGAAGAACAATACACCCTCCCCACCCCCCCCCCCACCACAAAAAATTAAAATACAAATAATAGTCTTCATGTGCACTATGAAGAAATGCCAACACTTCCATATATATAAATGCATTCTCTCAAATGAAGCAGCTTAGACAATTTAAATGCTTCCCTGTCCTTCTATTCATCAATCCTCCTTTCCTCCACTCCCTCATTCTCTCTTTCCCTCTCTCTCTCTCTCTCTCTCCCCACTCTTCTCTATTCTCCCATGCCTGTAATAAAGTAGAGCCCGCACTAGCTCTCTGGGTTGGTTTGACCCACTACCACCAGAGATCGTGAGCTGGAGCCAGCGAGTCTGCCGGCCAAGGCTGGATGGGCTCCAATCCAACTGCTGCCTTTTATATACATATCCTCCCCCAATAGGCGACTGACATGCACCAGAGAAGGAAACAGTCACAAAAACAGCGGAGCAGAAAGGAGAGAAAGGAGAGAAAGCGGCAAGCATTGGATGTATGATGGCAATAGAGGTGAATTCTTTATGCTTGTTCAAAGAACCATGCCAATGCCCATGTATGCACAGGGTAAAAAGAAAAAAACACACACACAGAATGCATTTCTGCAGCGATGTGTGCGTGTGTACATGTATTACACACATACATTGTGCCATAGCTTTTTGGCAGTGTACTACTCCTGCATATATTTGTTTGGAGGAGTTACTTTTTTCAAACAAATTATTGATGGAGGGTTTATGTGGATTCTGAAATGCCTATCGAAGCAGATAGGACTGGGAGAGAGGAGATGAAGGAAAGAGAGATGAAGGAAAGAGAGATGAAGGAAAGAGAGATGAAGGAAAGAGAGATGAAGGAAAGAGAGATGGAGAGGAAGAGAAACAAGAAAACCAATGTTGGATTAAGGGTCCCCTTATAATGCCTATGTTCTGTAAACACACAGGAACCATCTTTTGTTAGTTAGTCATTAGGACATAATAGGGGGCTCAAAACCCCTGGCCCATTAATGACCCTCTTTTCAACCCTGGCAAGTCTCCCTCTTTCCCATTGTGCTCACAAGCAGTTCAAAAGGACATAAATTCAAAAAGGCAAGCGAGGAGGTCCATTCATCCTGGGTCATAAAAGAGGGGGAGAGGCAGACAAAATGAGCGATGGGAAGAGATGGGGCAGAAATTGAGAAAAGAGCGAAAGGGAAATAAAGCCTGCGTGAGACAAGATGAAAGAAGACTATCCTAATACTGCAGATTGAGGTTCTAACGTTTACCCTTGATGGTATGGGTAATTGGCACTAAATGATTTAATGAGGCACACCAGTGGTGCAGCCAAACATTTTCTTCAGGTTATTGCCCTCATTTCCTTGTTACCCAATGACAAATTATCCCTCCAGCACTCCGAATTAAGAATGCAGACTAACCAGGATGCACTCCTTATTATTTGGCTATCCTTTATGAATATCATAGCAATATCATCATATGTGCATTATCATAGACCTCAATGGGGCCACATATATGTAGGACTAAAACTCTTGTCCACAAATACTGCCGATATCCTGTCTTCTAGGACTAATATATTTAGAAGAATTATGTCTGAGCTGAAGAAAACAATAAAACCCCCAAAATTGCAATTTTGTTGAAAAACGCAATACTAACCCTATTAATGTCAAGTAACTCAAATGTGATGTTGATAAAGTTCTTAACAAAATGTTTTTCATCTTTAAATCAAAACAAACCAAGATAAAACACATAAACATTTTGTTCTAAGATTATATGATCTTCACACAACCTTGACTGGGAATGCACTAAATCAAAAGGGGTACAGAACAAGGTATCCTGGACCATTCTGCACCTATGGAATCCTAGCAGAAGTATCCTATAGCATCCTCTGAGAAGGGAAACCAAACCAAGGCAAGCAGACATCTTGGAATGGGAACCTCTGGCCTCTACTTCGTCTCCAGGGCATTGACTTGGAAAGAAGGTCAGTCAAGGCCCTGCTGAAAGTAACAGTCCCCATTGGAGATGTGCTACAGTACAGAAAGTCTTGATATGATTTGTAGCCTTTTTGATGGAACAGTAAATTTGGGGTACAGCCCTTGATGAATTTCTTGCTGCACATAATTCAAGTAAATATTTTGCAGAAAATGTATTTGGGGGGGGGGGTATAAAAGACTAGGGATGTACACATACTGTACATTTGAATTGAACAAACCAGCTTGGTTTCCACTTGCGCAGCAATCAAAACAATGTTTCTACTGAAACACTAGACATAGGTGTCATTTGAACATTTGAAGAAATTCCCTCTCAATTTTATTACTACCAGTGTTTTTCATAAAGGAAAAATTATATAATTACCGGTATAGCTTCACCATTATGCATACATGTTCTTCAGCTACATGTATCAACAGGGGTGTGTTGTTTTATGCATTTTTTTGCTCCACTCCCGACCATGAAGCAGGCAAATCGGCTGTAATAACGTAGATAGCATGACGGCCAAGCAGTAGCACACTTATAATGCATATTTGATGACATACCAGTACATGTACATGACAAAACCATAGTTCACTCCGAATCCTGTCTCATGCAACTTCCATTATGCCTCAAATTCATACGGCAATAAAATAAAAAAAACTGTCTGTGCAGGGATACTCTTAGAGCATGCATATTATACTGCATGCATTACTTTGGGATGAGCAGTGAGGTAAGATGAATATTACCACAACCCAAGATGCAGCTTAATTTTGTAAGTTACTGTACTTTCAAGCCTTTATTCTATTACTGGTATATGTTGTAAAATCTGAAGAAGGCCAGTGAAAGTCAATGGTACCTCCACAAATGTGATCTTAAATTGATCATGATGGAACAATTTTCTGTGACAATTAAAGTATTGGTTAAATCATATGCTGGTACACATTTTCGTCAATATAATCTGTCATTCATTCTATCAGCCTAATGTTAGTACTGGTATTATGTTACAAACAAAAAAATATGGAAGAGAATTCAGTAGTTTTTTTTTATTTAAAGGAATTGCTAAAATAAATGTATTTACAGGTACTGTTTGTATGCTTATAATGAACAGAAAATAAATAGAATCAATTTCAATCAGGAATATAACATGTACGCTGTATATACAGGCCTACAATGTACATGTACATGAGAGGAAAATGGAGCAAATAGAGGATAAATGAATATTTTAATATTTCTAGAAAACTGTTAACCAAAAACAGTACTATTGCGTTAGGTCAATTAATATGTTAATACAGTTTAGGTAATAGGTACATGACAGGAAAATGGAGCAAATAGAGGATAAATGAATATTTTAATATTTCTAGAAAACTGTTAACCAAAAACAGTACTATTGCAGTAAGTCAATTAATATGTTAATACAGTTTAGGTAATAGGTAGGCTACATAGTCGTGGGCCTAGTACAGTATATGTCTAGTACCTAATCTTTCTCTAAGCTTACGATGTGGGCATGAAACAAAGGTGGGAAACACCACAGTGGAGCATCACCGAGACACATCCCTTCAAATGTCAATGACACAAGAGCCCTAATCAGCAGGAATGTGGTGTAAATTGAACTTTCTGGGCTCAAAGAGAAGGAAGATTGGAGGCAAAGGCACAGGGGTGCGAGAAGGTCGGTCGCTGACTCCGCCAGCCATCAGGTGTTTCATTCAATGTTCAGGGAACCTATCTCAACGGCAACAGGTGGAAATGCAAGTGTCAATAACATAGCACAGCTTGCCACTGCTGCAGAAATGGGCTGGTTGTAGCCAGCCTTTTGGAAGGGAAGGTGTGGTGGGATGGACAGGGGACTCATTGTGCAGAAAACACAAAGATCTATACATGTCGGACTCCATGTATATTTACACTGTGTCACCAACAAATTTACTATTAATTCATTTAATTCATTTAATTTAATTCAAATGGGATAAAGGGGCAGAAAGCTCTGCATCTTCCTAAATAAAATATGGGGAAATGTGAAAATGATTGCACAAGTTCACATAACCAAACACATTCATTACAAGAACCATAACATATGTATTTAAACAATCAGATGAATCAGTATCGGTAGAGTTTGAAGTTGTGGGTATATTACCAGCATGACATTTAAGGTCACAAGGGCAATCATCTCTCCTCCAATTACTCCAGCAACCCCACTGAGTCTCTACAAACGGTTTCCCTAAAATATCCTTGTTTTGGTTTGCATTACTCCCACTGAGTTGCAATGAAGGTAGAATACAAGGAGCTGTACTTTCCAGCTTTGAAACTATTCACATGTTTACACAAATGGGCAACATGAGCTGCATTTGCATATACATGTATGTTTTTTTTATATTTTGAAGTAATACTGTATTTCATTTTCTTTTGAAAGACATGAATATTATATTAGTAAGTTAGCATATTGCAAAATGTATGTGTAAACACATGGCAGTTCCATAGATCAATACATTAATAGAAACCCAATAGCAACATGTACATGTATACAGATAAAAATCAATTTACAGATGTACTTCACTGTATTGTACGATACAGAGAAAAGCGATGAAGGGAGAGAGGAAATAAAGCAGATATATTGGAGAAAGGAAAAAGGAAACATAGAATCAAAGGTTAAATATCAGGGATAGACAGAAAGAGGGCCTAAGCGTCTCTGGATAGTCATTAAAACTGGCGTCCTTCTGCTAAGCAGTGGCACCAGTAAGGCTATTCGGCAGGGCCATGCAAGGTTCTCTACACTTATTCTGTAGCTGCAGGCTCCTTCATACGACAGCTAAAATGGCTGCCACTTCAATCCTTTCGACCTCTCTTTCAGAATTTTCCTTCGTTATGAACTTGATACATGTTCAATACTCGGTATATTTGACCGAACTTTTCCCTTGATTGAGAACTACATGTGGGCCCACAGCACTTACAGTACCTTATTAAGATTACTTAATGCACAAGTTTCTGTCCTAGCTCTTGATTTACAGAAGGAAGAGTTAGCATACTCATTCACCAGTGTTTCGTCTAAAATTTGTTTTTCCATGCATATCCTTCAGTCCGTGCATCAAAACATCTTGTACAAAATCAGTTCTCTTTACTCTACATGTATAGGCCTACATGTGCATGTATATTTTATCAACTAAATTCTCAAAAGTCCTTTATTTGTGCTATTCTTGGCGAGGAAAACACATCCACCCCTCTACAGCCTCATGCTAATCAACATAGGCTAAGGCTTGTTCTTCTCCCCCTCTCCATGTACCTTCTATTGATGTACACAGCTAACTATCTCTTTAGCTATGCCATGCTGTTTACCGTAGCTGATTGTGCTCATTGTGTTGAGAAAATGGAAATATCTCGTTTAGTAAGTCTCAGTGATGTCCAACTATTTATTCACTTGGAAACGATAAGCCATAAGCACAGAAAAAGCTGGATAATCCCTTTAGGGGGCAAGGTGGACAAGATCAAATAAGATACGAAACATTTTGAACAGTAATTGCTGATAACTGTTCTAATCACAGATTGTCTTTTAACCTGCCAAATCCTTTATGATGTTATTATTGTCATTACTTATTTATCTTTGTTTTTAATCAAGGTGTGGTTGAATAAAAAAGCATGTATGATAATAAGCCTGAAAGAACATACAGTCTTTTAAAACAAGATTTTTCATTTCATCTTCCTTTAACAACAACACTCCTGCCTATGTATCGCTCACTTGTAGCTGTACATGAAGCAATTAGTGTCCACCAACAGAAGAGTTCCAGTGCAGGGTCGTCACTGGTGCTTCTCGAGAAGAAAGAGCCAAAACATTATGAATGGGGGGACAGGAAGACGCTAGCTGACACAATGGGGCTTGAATCTATACCCAAAAAAAAGGAAGGCGTAACACAACACAAGGGAGACAGGGCCATTTAGGGGGACCAGAACTGTGGAGTCTTCTCTGCATGCATGACCAACCTGTGGACAACTTGGTGCCCAAAGGAGGCAGGCGAACAATGGGTGGAGAGGATTGAAGAGGGCTAGCCATTGACTGGTACAGGAAAAGCTCTCAAACAATGATAAAGGGACAGAAAGAGAGAGAAAGACTGAGAGAGAGAGAGAGAGAGAGAGAGAGAGGGGGTAGAAATAAGAATGACTGATGGTGATTATTAGAAAACTAAGAAAGGGGTAAAAAGCTAATCAACCTAAGCCTGGTGGTGCCAAGTCATGATAAATGAGAATTTATCAAACCACATGGATGCACACATCATAATGGCATGATACTTACTGAGAATTTCCTTTCATATCACAATCCTATGGTATTCAAAAGATGTATTTCTTTGAACATTACCAATGTAATTGGTAATCATGAGCACAACTTATTTGCTTTATCACCATTTTTACAGCTTAGTCAGAGAATAATCACATCACAATAATCCAACTTTTTCAAAATCACACAAACATCAAGTTTGGGTAATTGTGATCTGCATCATTTCATTGCAGTATTAACTATTATTCCATCCGGTGAGGTTCTAATTGCTATAGCACAAAGCAACAGAGGACGGTTCTGAAGCAAATCAATATAGTCAATTGCATGTGGATTAACCCTAGCCAGATCCATTGATTTCTATTCTTCATAGAATAAGTTCAATTGAAGAGTGCCCAATTTGCGGGTGGCCTTCCTGTGTACACAACAAGTATGACTACGGCCTGTACGTGAGGAAGCCCTCTAACGCCAGACAGAAAATTATAAAAACAGAGTCGTTGACCATGTCAGAGACATGAATGTAAAAATTCATTTTGACATTAATTGATCAAATCATTTCATTCGTTACTCCCACAATGATTTATGCTTAGCATATACAAGCTCTTTTTCAGCCATCTTTGACTGGTTTTGAGTTCTTGTCTCTGCTCGCATGACCGGAGTTGGTGGAGGAATCTAGGCTTTGTGTACATTGGTGCGTTGTTCTCACTGCGAGTAAGGTGAGGAGTGAAAGGCTATATTCCATTGCTGTGCATGTTTATCTATGCCTCTAGCTCCTTTCCCATCCCAGGCCCATGTGAAGAAACATAAAGCTTGTGAACAGCGTGGGGTATCCTTTCAACACAGGTCTGAGTTCCGTTATCATGTGCATACATGCGAAAAGCAATGTGCAGCATTCATGCAGTTTACACCGTCCTGGCGGACTGCAGTGAACATGTTCAAGGGTGCATTCTGTTGTAAAAAATGCAATGTTCGTACTGCACATGAAGCACTATACATGGGACCTGATCACTGTACTGCACTGTGCATCATAGGCATACAATTCAGAATTCACATACATGTAGTCATTGAAGTCTCTAGCAATTCTATAACAATACTTCTCATTAAATTCCTGGACAAATGGAACGCAGCAATGGATAAATAATCCACAGTGCAGTGGTTTGTGTCTAGTATATTCGATTTTCGTCCTACTATGTTGCACTTAAAACAGTAGGGATGAGAAACCAAGACAAATACAAAATATAGATGTGTGAATTGTGTCAAGGACATGGCCAGTTCACTACACAGAGAGCACACAAACAATTGAAGTCCAACAGAAAGCATAGAAACTCCCCTCATCTCAGGCATAGTATTATAACACATTGTATTATCCTGGAACACAGCATAGCCAATTTACACAAGCTCTACAAAGTAAGTAATAACAATAAATTTGTTTAAAATCCTACATTCAACATTGCTATACACAATTGCAATCTGCTTGTAGTCTTTAGAGACAATTTTTTGTAACATATTTATCAATACTAATCTTTTGAGGCTTCTCTATATATTTCAAAATGTGGTAGCTTTTTACCTTGCAAGCTACAAAGCCTACAATGAACATGAATGCAGGCTTTACAGCATTGTGGCTGAACTTTTCCATTTTTTGATACACAGGACAACCTGTCAGCGTCCATAATCCGACAAAATTACCTCGGCCTTACCGTACGATATCAAGTTTCATAGCAAAATAATTTCCTCCATCTTACAAAGTGTACCGGTATGTATATAGTGAACCTAAGTCGTAAAGCACTTGAGAACAGTTATTTTTTCTATTGGGATGTATGTACATGTATGTTTGAACTTGAAGCTTTTAATTACCAAGTTGATCTTGGAAGTTGGTGGTAAACAGATTCAGCAATCACCCTTTTCTTTGATATAATATTGAATCCTTTTTTTTTCTTTCTTTGCATACCATATTTTCTTTTCCACGGTTATCGCACGAGCAGCAGCTGAACCCGCGACCCCACGACCCAAAGATCCTTGCAAATCCCGCTAGTAACCAGAAAGAGAAGGCCTGAGGGCAGTGTGACGCCTGGATGAAATGAAAATACTTGTAGTATGATGGGGGACTCCTCGGCTGGCTGGCTAAGCAAAAATGAAATTATGCTCACTGTTGCCTCTCCGACACTGTGTCGTATTAATCAATGAACTGTACCATACTACACATGCTGCCAATGGGGCTTCCTCTATATCAAAAGGGGATCGGGGTAGGGAGGCCAGAACATCTGGAAATATCCTCTTTCATTTGGGTGATATACATGTAACATCATGTCGTTCTGAATATAATTTTGCAGTGAAAATGCAGGCCTATAAAAACAAATTCAACAAACTAACTTAATTTTTATTATAGAAGAAAGATGATGGTTCTGAGTTTCATTGATATACATCAGTATGAGCGGCACATGTGGTATTTTAACAAGGCATTTTTACAAACGTTGTTTTCTCCTCGTCTGCATAGCCTTGAATTTGGCTGGCTGCAGGAGACAGACCAAGAGGAAGGTCAGAGGTTAAAGTTTGTTGTTTGCATTAGATGATGCTGCTCTCAGATCCGGACTAGGAGGACTTGCTAGGATTCCAATCTAAAAGTCCCTGGGTTTACATCTTCTTCAACTATTCTCTCTCTGCTGTTTTGCGCTCAAGTTCCTTTCCGTCTCTCCTATTTAATCTCTCCTTTATTCTGATCATCTCTCTCCTTATCTACTATGGCCCCTCCCTACCCTTCCTATTTCATTTATGCCCTTTTCTCTTTGACAGTAATCCGAGCTGGATTGTTAAACACCATTGACATAGATTTGTAGTCATGAAACAACAGGCAACAATAACAATTATGTCACCTAGAGCTCACCTGCTGAATTCTTCTGTAATCTGATGCTCATCCACCTGTCTACCGCACTTGGTCTTATCAATCATCATAACCACCGACTTCCTTAGTATCACATGAGGAGCTTTCAACTACAATATATTTATGTTTGTTTTGGTAATTACAAATAAATTACACTTATTTAAACTAGACCCTTTTCACATCTTTTATTTATTTCATACATGTACATGTAGTACCAGATTCTTCCCTTTTTTTTCTCTCATCTAAAAGTTCTCTTCCATGTTTTCTTCTTAATACAGGAAAATTATTCAACTAATCACAAATAACTGAGGAACATGCCTACATGCTTAAAAAAAATATATATATTCAGCTTGTATCATGAATGATGAATGTTAAACAGTATCTGAGGAACGTATTAATAATATTCACCTTTTTTCCAACTGTCAAAGACATGTGCATGTAGGTAATACGTGTCTCTAACCTGTGTTACCTTCACATGCAGGCATGTCCCCATATAAGTATGCATGTGAGTGTGTGTGGGGGTGTGTGTGTGTTTATCATTTCTCAAATATTACATGTACTTGGTTTTACAAAAAAAATGTCATTCCTACACATCATGTCAACAGTGTAATTTTATTGACAGTGCAAATGTTTGTTCTTCGAATCTGATCTCAAAGTCATAAGCCCCTCGAACAGAGCAAATACATGTACCATTCTCTCACAACTACTATCCCCAGCAGGGCCAGCACTCCATGTACTAACCGACTGCCACAACATACACGTACATGATGCTTCTGTCGCTATGAGCATAAGTCTTGTTCATTCTCAACATTCACTGCATTAACCTACTGCAGATTTGTCTACCTGGTAGGTCCTATACAACTGTACATCAATAATATATATTTTTCTTTAAAAAGCTATTGACAACATTACATTACAAAAGGTAATGCTTGTACATGACTCCACTCCCGATCCATGGCAATAATTTGTTAAAACTGTCATCATTAAATAATACCACAAATGCACGTGCCTTTTGAGGGAATTCTTTGTCGAGAGCCAAAAGCAGGTTATCATTTGAGTTCAATGCTTATCTTTAAGAGCAACTTGACATTGGCCCTGTCAGGGAGCTCTATAAACAAACTCCAATCTAGAACTTCTCTTAATGAAGCAAAAGATAAATGGGATTGCAATTACCGCAAGCAGATAACTACCAACTAGATATCGTTATTCTATTCCAGAACAATGACAAAGGATTAACTAATAACAGTTTTCCCACCTTTTAATCCTGCAATTTCATTCTGTGAAACTTAAATGAAATTTCAGCACAAACACAAATGATAGGAAGAATAGATGTACATATCCATCATCATTTAAGAGTAATCCTTGAGTTTTCGTACACAGAGACACAAAGTCGAGCAGAAAAAAGATTCACCCTAAAGGCATCTTCTGTGATGCTGTCACAAAAAGAAAAGAAAGAAAAAGAACTGATCTCAGAGGGGTGCAGCACTAGGTGGCAAAACACAATCCCATTTCTTGTATTATTTGCATTCTCAAATGAATGACATTTTTTTTGTTCAGACCTATAGTTTTGTCAAAAATACATATATTTCTATAATTAAAAAAGGGGTAGGAATTTGCAGACATGTAGATGGGATAATATAATTTATTTTCTAAGGGTCTTCCTTTTGCAATGTACATGTAGTATTCATCATGTGTGCATGTGTATATGAACACAGAGATGAAGACATCTACCGGTAGACCGAGGTGGTACTGAGTTTTACATGATGTTCATCATGCATACAAAATTAATCCAACCATTCTCCATTCTGTTTCACTCTGTTCCATCGAATCACATGGACTCATCCTTGCTATTTCTGCATTTTTTACTCAAATAATTGAATATACGTGCACTCACAGAATTCCCCATACCTCCTTGGTTCTAAACATGCATACTTCTTGTCAAACAGTCGTAAACTTTACGACATGATCTATTGTTGAGAGATCAGTGCATAATAGGAGCTTCATCATGCTAGCCTGTGTGCAGCAGTAGCTTTCCTTTTTTACCTCCATGCACATGATGGGGGAGCAGCTCTAGTGTGCATTAATTTGTGCGTATTAATTCTTGCAGCAGCACCTGTGTTATAGAGCGGTTGGGTAATCAGGTCAAATACATTTCATTTCTTCATCAGAGGAGAAAACCAGCTGGAAGCCAACCCTGGTTGAACGTTTATTCACGGACTGAGCATCATCAACGACGCATGAACAAAATATCAAAAATATTTCATCACTTTTAATATGCATATACCATGCCACAGTTTCCTATCTAAATATTCTGCTTGAAACTCTCATGCCACTCTTCTGACTTTTCAAAAGCTAAATTTCAAGTTACAGGTGCTAGCTTTCCTATATGTATTATTTTGTTTCCTATTAAAAATCATTTAGGACTGGTAATTTGTGATCACCTGCCTTACAATGACCATGTTATTCTCACACGTAAATGTCTAAATCCTCAGAAAACAAGAATAGGGTCATTTACACTGCAAACAAATTCTATCAGGATTTTCTCACTCTCTGGACTTTTGTCGCAACCACCCTTAAACACAACAAAAAACCCACCTCTGGAGAGTAGCTTTTTGAAATGCCGGCTGAAACTTCACATTTTTAAAAGTGTAAATGCTCACTCTCAAAACACAAATTAATTTTAGGTTTTTGGTCATGGGAGCAGAGAAGTGGTGAGTGCACACAACTTTCCCCAAAACAGAATTATCAAATACAGAATTTTGTTTGGGTTTTTAAAGTAGTAAATGGTAGTTAAAAAAAAAAACAATGGTTCTCCAAATTGTTTTTCTTTTTTGCAATGTAAATGGACCTAATGTAGACAAAATGACTTGAGGGGCTTTGTTTTAGTGTAGCACTTGAAGGTCAGGGGTCATGCATGGAATGTATAAGATTACAGATTCTTAAGAACACTGTATAAACACAAAATTCAAGTGTTTGAAGTGGTTTGTGGTATTGCAAATGAACATGGAAATAGCTAGCAGCCCAGGGCAATTTTTGTGTTTACTTTATCATCAGGTTATTACAGCAAGAAGACACATTTGATTTTGCATTTCTTTTGGTAAAGCAATGCATGAATACTTTATACAGGCTTGCATATACATGTACATGTGAGTATGAGTCCACTAAATACACAATGCAGAAAAAAAGAAATAGCCTAGTAACTTCATGCAAAATTAATCATCGTAAAAAGTGATGACACAGTTATCTGCAAAAGATATTTACTGGTATCTCAACCAAAATGTTAAAAGCATATTTTCTTCCCTTCTTTTCCGCCAAAATTACATCTACATCTGCAAATGTAGCCTGAATTTAACTTATATTCCTTCTTCCCATTATGGAAGGTCAAAACATATGTACATTTCCTCCTCTCAGACTTCCATATTTGACCTCATATTCCCATCTTCAATACCACACCGTCTCCATTGAACTTGGATCACAGGGCCTCAAAAGTCTCTCCTTCTCTCCATCTTCCTTTCTAATCTATCCCTGCAATCTACATGCACTAGCCCTTCTCATTTCCTCTCTGCATTTCTCTCTCTTTCTCTCTCTCCCTCTCTCTCTCTCTCTCTCTCCCTCTCTCTCTCTCCCTCTCTCTCTCTGGCAATGAGAGAAACCTGCCCTGGAGCATCTCTAAATGAAAAAAGCACCAAGTCTCCTCCAAGATTGTTACAAAAACATACAGAAGAAAAAAAAGGAAAAAAATGCCACAGCCATTTCTGCCCTGGCCCCTCACAGCTCGCAAAAAAAGCAGCTCCGTGCACAATCATTTGCGACATGCAGGTCTGAATTAGATTTCGACGTGGGGGGAATATATTATACATGCAATCTTGTACACTCGCATGGCGGAGAAAAGGCAAAATGGATGGATAGGATGGATAGCTAAAAATTATGGAGAGGGAGGGAGGGAGCCAGAGAAGGGAGGTGAAGAGAGAGAGAGAGGGATGAGAGATGGAGAGGGAAAGGGATGGAGAGGGAAAGGGATGGAGAGAATGAAAGAGAGAGAGGGGGATGGAGGGAGGTGGATGAGGAAAACATGTGTAGATGCCGAGGCACACACTATACAATGTAGATGTAAATATACACACAGGAGAGCTTCATGTATAGCTAAGCTTTGCTCTGGACAAAGCTGGCATGCATCTTCTCCAAGAGTTCTGGTGTATACAGTATAGTAGGACAACAAACCAGCATTTATCTTATGCCCATTAAAACCACAAAATTAATTATATCTGTGAATTTCATATTGGTATCCTTCTTCTCAAATTTGAATTACAATTTCAGCTGCATTTTGCTGGAAAATGGAAACACTAACTTTTTAGTATTTACACAAAACCTGTGTCCTGAAGGCACTCCGTGGCATACTGATTATGCAGTTCATTGTACAGCATAGTACAGGCTGCAATATATGATTTTCATGCCAACCCTACATGTACATGTATGTAAATGTACAAGTTGTGAGAGCTCATTGTCAATCAAAAACAGTAAATGATAGGCATAAAGAAATTCCTCAAAACTATTTTTAAAGAAGACAATTGTGTAGTTTTGTGTACTATACAATTTTATAAAGTAGAATTTATGTATACAACTACATGTACACATACATATACATGTACATATAGTGATTGTATATTTTGGTAATTGCACCGTGTTACCTTGGAAGTTCGGACATAATTGCATAGCCTATGGAACCATATTTGCACTTAGAAATCTCCATTCTCAAAGGATGAATTGGTTCTTTAATGATTTATAACCACAGAGTGGCGGAACTAAGATCAGGTTTTATCGTTCTCAGCCTTACATTTATCGCTCTCTTGCATTCGTCAAAATACCTCAGCCGTATCATCCCATTCAATATTTGTTTCATTCAATTCTGTTCCTGTATTCTCCACCCCATTGTAACGTTCAACTCTTATCAAAGTGCACTCTAGCACCATACAATCTTTTATTCATTTCAACCCGATACTGTATATATCTGTAAGTATTACCAGATAATTTTTCATGTCTCGTGTGCATTGTGAATTTTCACTTCAATGCCTATAGAGAGAGGAAAGTCGGGGAAGATGTTCATGAAATATTTTGTATCTATAGTCTTTTACATTTGCTTTTACTAGGGACATATCATCCAGAAAGAGAAAAAGTTGAGAAAGAGAGAGAGAGAGGAAAAAAGAAGATGGATTGATAGAAAGGGGGAGAGAGAGGGGGAGAGAGAGAGGGGGGGGGCTTAGTCAGATAAGAATGGTATGAAGAGAGTAAATCCATGCATTCCTACAGAGCACACTTATCAAAGAAGTCAGTGCACTGCCAAAGTTACTCTTGCATGATTCAATGTTTTATCCCAATTTCTATCAGGATTTTTTTTCTCCATCAGAGGCGAACAAAACACAGCAGCCACAGAAAAAAAAGGAAAGAAAAGAAAGGAAAAAAATGAAAGAAATGGATGAAGAAAAAATGAGAATAAAAGAAAAGGACAAAAGAATTGAATGGAGAGCGGAAGTTCAAAGTGGGCCGTTGTAGCAAATTTTTAACACATGACCGACTCCAAGCAAAGAAACCTTAGTTAATATGCAGTCTGAATGCAAGGGGCCTTCTGATGAAAGGGAAAAAGAGTAAGAAATGGGGAATGAAAGAGAGAGAGCACGCCAGGGAAAAAATTATTGTAAGAGACTCGGTAACAAACAAGCCCATGGCGCTACGGCGACGCCAAGGCGTATCGGCCAGGCTGAATGGTTCGTTCTTTAACCATTGCTGCAAGCGCAGCTAAAGGTCAACACAATGTCTCCGAACTCAACAAAAATGCATGAATTTATTTTGTCACATCCATTTGAAGGAGAGGGAGAGGGGGAGAGAGGGAGAGAGGGGGAGAGAGGGAGAGAGGGAGAGAGAGAGAGAGAGAGAGAGAGAGAGAGAGAGCAGAGGGGGAGAGCAATGCCCTAGCAAGTATTGAAGTATTCCTTCCATTCTCTTCTCTCCTTTCTTCTCTTATGCGCTCTTCTCTTTTTCCTCCCAGTCCCACTCCCCATTGCATGAGGTATGTCATAAAGAACTTCGAGCCAACTGCCAAGGCACTTCTTTGGGTCCATATAAACATCACCTGAGCCCATTCATCATTTCTGAGTTAGACAGGAAAAGAATAACAGCATTTGCACACTGATGTCATGCTTAAGATGTCATAAACATGACAACGTTCTCCTTTGAGTGCGCTTCTTGTGTCCAATTACACTTTGGACTGAAAGAAGAAACAAGCTTGACATGCCTTTTTTTTAGCTAAAAGAAGAGAGAAGTAACAAGAAAGTATATAATTATTTCTGTCTTCCACTTGCAAATGTTGCAAACGATACAAATTCCTTTTAATATAAATGAGTAGCATCAAAATACAACAGAGCATCTATGGAGATTTTTCAACAGAAAATAGGGACAAAAGTAATACATTCTATACTGGTAAACAAAAAAAATTGAGCAGAGAAAATTGAAATTAGAAGCCACGTACAACACAGGAGCAACAAATCCTGTGATTAGTCCAAGTCATGTGGTATCTCCTCCATTGCATCGGTGGAAGCCAAGATATGATTATAAAAGATTTATCGCCAACTTTGTCATTAGCAGGGATACATACATTATTAGCTAGCTCTCCTGGCCTGGCCTGGCCTGGACTGGAGCCTGGCAGGCTGGCATTGATAAGTGTTCTTATCACTGACCTACTTAACCATATTGACTGATCCAAGACTACAATGTGCACAGTCAACATTCATGTCAGAGACAAATACCAAGCTCAAATTGTCGCTACAAGCAAAGGAATTCCTCCAAAGTAGATAGCGTGGAATTCTTCAGGAGAGATAGTATATAAGAATGATCTATTAACTTATATGTACACTGTACAGGTGACAGATTTTACTGCTCTTCTACTGTCGGCCTACAACACATCAACAAAATTAGCAACTACTGTACTAGTAGTGCATTTGTATATAAAATGGATTAAATCAACTATAGCCTTTTTACTATTTGATATTCAATGCTTTTGGAAAATCTAGCATTCCACCTAAATGTACATTCATGACAAAATTGAATATCTTAATGTGGTGATGTACACAGTTAGGAACATGAATAAGTTGGGAGTCAAAACTGGCTGTCTCTGACATCATATTCTTGAAAACCAAATAGCACACATGCACATGAAGCTATAATAGTAAATGACCATGAACCACTTTAAAAGATGTCTGTCCTTACAACTACATGTATAAATATGTACAGCTGATACATGCACATACACAATATGGAAGTCAATCCAAAGAGTTGCACACTTGTACTGAAATGAAGGTACAACTACAAATACATTTCATGTACACCCAGCCATATACTCAAGCATAAACATACAGCCTACACCCAAATTGGAAAACTGCAGCCAACCTCCACTGCTCAGCCTCTTGCTAAACCATCCATCTTTTCACATCCCTCCTCAAATTTCCAAATACTCCCTCTGCAAATCCCTATGAGTTCTGTATCAATTTCAACGAATCCTGCCAGTTTATTATTCTCCATTATGGGCCTGCCATTTCTCCAGCCATTGGCTGCATTTTTCTCCCCTTCTGTACATGTACAACTGCAATACATGTGTATGCATTGTATAGCCCACTCTGTGGAGGAGAGTAAGAGGTTGGTGAGCTCAGGAGGATGGGGAAAGAGAGAGGGAAAGAGAGAGGGAAAGAGGGAAAGAGAGAGGGAAAGATAAAGGAAAAAGAGAGAGGAAGAGAGAGAGAGAGATGAACTGATACAGGAAAGAGAGAGGAAGGGAGAGAGAGGGAGAGAGAGAGAGAAAGATAGAGAGAGAGAGAGAGAAAGATAGAGAGAGAGAAGGGAATAGGACTGGAGATGAAGAGAAGGCAGTTGGAATGCCCCAGAGAGAATATCCATTTCTGATTCTAGCTTGAGTTACCCTGCCACCCTAATACCCAGGGTATACTGGAGTATGTGGGCTGGGGTCAACTAGGGTCAAAGGGCATAATTGGTGACCCCAGATTTTTCAGAGATTGCAAAGGAGTGACCTTCCTTGATACTGAGGCATGCTTTCCATCTCATTATAGTTTGGCCTCCAAAAGGAAGCAGGGTTTAGCAAAACAAGAAATACATATAATTTGGAAGCTAAGCCCCTGATTTATAAATGGCCAAGAAGTGTGAAATGCTTTTCACACTACAGTTTGAAGAGTGAAGATGCAAACTTCATTTTAAAAAGAAGAAGAAAAAAAAAGGGAAAAAAAGGAATTTTCTTAATTCCTTTATATATTTTCCAAAACTAGTTGGCAATGTGTGTCATAACAATTCACAAATTCATGTTCTTTTCACATGAACTTGTGATGGACACCATCCAAGAAAATAAATGATACATTATGGAAGGGGTATGACTTGTATTGAAAATACACAATCCTGCAAAGCAAAGCTTTTGAATATGGAGCATGTTATTGTAGGCCTACAGTTGTACATGTACGTGTTTAGAATTTGAAAAAAACATTCATTCATTGTGGCTGGTTCAACTTAATATCTCTTCAATGTTACTGTCAATTAAATCTGAATCATGATTGAAACTTGCTAATCACTATGAAGAAGCAGTATTTCTCATTGCCCATCTACTGTTCATGTACTTCAAATATATTCTTCACCCAGCAATCCCCTTTATCATTCCTACAGATTTCTTACCAACTCCAGAACTTATTTATGCCGTTCTTCCCAATCACAAAGAAATCTAGTTTCAAGCTCTCTAAAGAGGCTTCGTCTATTTGCCCACTGAAGGCTCTGAGAGTTAGTTTTTCTGCTTCTTTTCCTCTTTAGCAGCTCATTCTACCCCTTGCCCTGACTCCATTGGCTCCACACAAACTTGTGTTTGATGGACAAACACAGGGTTATGCAAGCAGAGGATTAGATTCAAACCTATTCTGACCCATGGGTTACCTTCTAATGGCTTCTTTGGATCAAGAGAGGGGTGAAAGGGGAGAAGGGGGGGGGTGAGTGGGACAGACTATGCATACACTGTAATGCTCAGCTTACTTTGTGTTAGTCCGGACTCTTTACTTTCAGTGACAACATGAAAATTTGAATTGAAAAGGATGAGGGTTGCATTCCCCCTCATTGCAATAGTAACTGCATGAATGGTTGTGTACATGTATGCCTCCATGAGCACAATCTTGTCTATATGTAACCCATGCCAATGACAAGCGCAAGTTCTACAGTTACAAGCATTCATGATCAAGACAGTGGCAAAATGTGCAAGTCATACACTGGTCAAAAATCCCTTTAAACAAAGGAACAGATCTAGGAAGCCCAATGCAAAATGTGAAACAAATGTCAAAACTGAAGAAAATATCGTAAGTAAAGCATGCATGCAAGAACAGCCATCGAATGATTGGAGGAGAAAGAGATTTGGTAAGGGAAGGAAACATTCAATTTGACTGCTTCCCAGCTAGACCTATTGGCGTGTTAATTGTAGGCAAACCACAGCCAGCCTGCTAACCCAGCCTATTAGGGAGGTAGACACTCAGTCTCTTGGTGAGGGCCTCTTTAAAGATTTATCTTTCCCTTTTTGCGAAAAAAGAGATTTAATTTCTTTATCATGTTCAAATTCAAATATTCATTCCAAGTCGGTTAAGTGCAAAATGTGAATAGCCTACATTAGGAAACCATAATCTTTCCCTGTAAGAGTCAAATTAATTTTTTTAGTAATTACCCTGACAAATTTATTTAAGGTTCGAGAGCCCTGAACGATTCAGATTTTCAGAGACTAGATGTACAGTCTATAATGAAGATTTATACTCAAGACCTCACTATCAGAAGACAGCATACAGGTACATGTACCCTTTTCCCCTTCTATTGACATGGGAAGGGGAAGGGGAAGGGGAGGGGGAGGGGGAGGGGGGTGAGGTGCTACCTGAATGAGAGGCAGTCACCAGGTAATTCACAGGGCAATGCCTTCTCCTCCTCAACTCAAGAGCCTGTGTTTATCCAACCTCTACTGTATGCAGCAGCATCCTTGTAAAAAGACATTAGCTATGTTCACTAGACAAATAGATGTTAAACGCACATACCTAATCTTCCACAAACATTACGCATGATACATGGCTTCCATCTTGTGCATGTAGCCATGTTCATGTTCAAGCAGTCTACACAGCTGTAACATGGAAACAGAGGGGAGGGGTAGATATTTCTTATTAGGCTAAATTTGGCTGGGAAAATAAAATCAACAACGGGGAGCCTTGAAGACTGGTCTAATTCAAAGCACGCTCCTGCAAGTGGAGAGCTCGTTTTGAAGGCATGGCATGCAGCATGCAACGATTTCAATTTGGGTGAGCTCAGCTAGGTTGGAAGGGAGGCAGGGTCGGGAGATGTCATGAGAAGGGGCGCCAGTGAGGCAGAGGAGAGGAACAAGATTAGAAATTTAACCTGTCATTTCTAAAAGATAAAACAAAGTGAAATGATAGATGCATATCAATCAAATGAGATAGCTAATGAAATCAACAGGCCTACAATCTATTTGCATCAGTGGCTCCTTGCCAGTGTTTTACCTGCTAATAACTTTCTTAGAAACTGGAGAATGAGAAATATGGATCTTGCCAACACCATATAACTGGTGATTGATGGAAAGTGACCATGGAAGCCAAGGACAATAGAAATACTGGATATTGAAATAAAATTTACTGCACTTAAAAGTATGTCCATGGGAAAAGTTCATCTCTATAATTCTAAATATTTATTCCATCCCGCTACAAGACGAGGGATCACACAGAGATGGCTAGCATGTACTTGACTGCTGGGTCAAATACTTGGAATACTGCTTGCTCTATACTACCACTACCATCATGAAATAAACCCTTGTCATATTCGATGATGCCAAGTCAACCTGAAGGTGGTCTCCAAGAAGTGCGGATGTATGTACTCCTGGAAAAGTACAGGTACATGTAATTTCAGGAAAACAAGATGATCAACATTAACAGTAGTTCATTCTCAGGCTTTTTGTCTGATGACATCATAATCACTCTATCACTCAAGGGGCTGCAAGGGCATACATGTACATGTGCAAACATGAAAAAACAATGACCCCTTCGGAATGACAAAAGTTTGGTGCATAACTTATGGGATTGTCATTCGGCCTACATGTGGGTAACAAACAAACATATACATGTATATCTCCCACTGTAAGTCGATAATAAATTAGGGGTATGTTTCGTAAATTTGCCATAAATACTTCATACATGGAAATAAGAGTATTTTTGTAAATATCTTCTAAATGGAGACTAAATATTCAGTTTTTTTTTAAATACAGATCCTCGTCCTGTTTATGTAGCATTTGAACTTGAAATACTAATCAATTCAAACATATGTTTTGCAAAGAGAAGATTCTGGAGACTGTACAACATGATCATTTCTAGCCAGTCTACTTTCTTTTTTTTTCTGGCCTAGATATGCATTGCCAGGACAGGAAGTAAGATTAATGCAATAGTTAAGAATGGGATGATTCAGGCTCATATAGCATTAACCGCCATTTTGACACCGTACTTGCCCTGGACTCGTCATTGCAAAACCTACATGTAAGTGTCATTGCAAAACCTAAATATCCTTGTATCACTGCGGGATGGTAAACATGGAAGGTATCTTTCCAAATATTCCCGTTGATTATCATGCTAGAATATGCTGACAGTGGACAATGTACCACCAACAATTTTCTGCAATTCTGATTTTTTTGAAATTTTGAGTGCACAAGTACATGTCTTTTTGTAAGTGATGTTGATGATTTGTTCAGCTTACAATGTGACAAGCTGGTCTCATACACACTCATATTGCCTACTGGATCTTACGATTGGCAGAATCCATCTCGTCATTCTCTCTATGCCAATGTACAACCAATACAGGCACTGTACGCTGAGATTCAGGTAGCGTGCAGAAGCGGAATATCACAGATCATATGCATGCATTCATACTGACAATAACAGCAGTGAGATGCTCTTTGCAAACCAATCCAGAGCACTGGAGATCAATATGGATACATTAACATGTGTTTCTGTGAGTACACACTCTCTTTTCGAATTAAAAATAACTCCACACTAAAAACAACTTGGGAACCACCCACTGAAAGCCCCATACAAACAAGGCTTCAACACCTTCCAAATCACCCTCCTTTCTCTCTCCCCGTTTTCACTTTTGTCATTAGCAGCACTAATCAATATGCTCAATTAGATACAAATAATATCATAATTGCCAGTACATTGGTTCATAATGCAATGAACAAAATATACATATGTATACAGCTTCATGAAGCAAGTGCTTGTATTTATAAAGTGTGAACCATGGGTTCAGTTGTGGGCCATTTTTTTTCTCTTGTTCTCAGTCCGTTCTTTTGATGACAAAAAACACACAAATCAAACAATTATCACGGTCCAGAGTTCAAGTACGGGACAAGTGCGTATAACAGCTACTGGAAGCACTGTCCCTAGTTTGAAGAAGAAGAAAAAAAAGCATGAGAAATCAAATTTGAGACTGCCCAGAGTACCGTAAGAATTCTGTGAAATTTGAATGAGTAAAGATGTTATATTTCAACTTTTAACTTCAAACAAATTAAAGTCAAATAATGTCACAGTAATAGCAAACATTGCTTTTGGCCTAAAAAAGAATGGTTCCAACTTCTATGTTCATATAATTTTCAGCACAAGCCAGTAGTACAGTATATAGACATACTAGTGGACAAAAAAAGCTGGCAAAAACTTTCATTCAACTTCTCTAGTACTTTATATTTTGCAAAAGGGCAACAACAACAAATATATTGAAGGAGGTATCGCACTAGCATGAAACTACAGCTAGCCGTTGCATCATTAATCAAAGCTTACATCTACAAGGGTGAAGGGTAGAAGGGGTAAAAATGGGGAAAATAAATTTGTTAAGAGAGCACAATCTTGGGTTATGTATTTTATGCCCCTTGATACTGTCAGCCCTGTCCTGCTGTATAGGGCCTTTAGCACAAGTATGTCTTGAGTTTGGGCATATCCCTTCTGTAAATATTTGTCGATCTGAGTTGGGCCTTCAGAGCGCAGGGACTATTAAGAGTTAGCATGTCAAGTATAAGTCCGGATGTATAATGCCACACTCTAGAGTTGCTGTAGAGATAGGGGTGTTTCTGCAAGATCGAAACAGCGATTAGCTTGACCAGCATGTTGGCCTATAGGCCTATGTGCATATGTTCACAGATACATTGTACTGATGTGTAAACAGCACGTACATGTACATGTAGGCCTACCATATTTTCCTTTCATTGTTAAATGCCAGGGAAACGGCTTTCCTTTAAAATATTGGTTTAGCTTCAGTTGATGGTATACTGAAACAGAATAAAGGTCTGAGCAGATAACTCCAACAACAATAAATTTTGTGCTTTCTGTACCAGTCAACTATTATTGAAAATTAAGGCTTATCCCCAGGCAAAAGCACCAACATTATGTAAAACTGAGCAAAGCTATAAGTACTCACATCTCTCGCAAAACTGATCCACGAGCATGCTATACCACTTACATTTCTTGCAATTTTATGCATGATCAAAATTGACATTTTTGGGTGAACGGAAAAACCTTGTGCATGGAAATTTACAAGCCCACAAATACATAATATCAGGCAAAAAATGGTTCCATATATTTAGACCTGGCCAAATTTGTACAAAGTAGCTTCTGTATGTAAGCCCACTTCTAACCCATTCTTTTTATGTCATTATGAATGTTTCTCTATCTTTTTGTTAGACTTACATGTTTGATGTAGTTCTGTCAAGCTGATGCTGATGAATAGCTGAATTACATTTTTCATATTTCTTGATGCACTGTATATATACATGTAGGAGGACTTCATTAATAAACATACACTTATTACACTAGCCATAGCACTGGCTCAATATGACCCCAACATATTGATCTAGGTACACTGTAATGAGAAACGACATTGCAACTACAAGATCGGCTTCAGAGAGCTTACAACGAAGATGCCTTCACTTTCCCTCGGCAAATTCATCAGAAATCAATCTCCACCATCTTCTACTCTCTCTCTCTCTCTCTCTCTCTCTCTCTCTCTCTATCTCTCTCTCTCTCTCTCTGTCCTCGCCAGTCGCCAGGTCATAAACATTGCATACTAGGCAAGCTCTACTACCTCCGTGTTTCCTCCCAGCATCTGTAGATGAATTGAAGTGAACGAGCTTCACTCAACTGAGCGTGCACTTGCATGTTAGGCATATAATCTAATCAGCATTTGGGGGAAACCAGGACAACACCAAGACGTAGTACATCGCAGGGTACTTTCTGTCATTCTGAATATGATTATCATTTTATTGCATTTCAGTGAGGGATATTTTTTACCGAGAATGTAAGAAGTGTAGTGTGTATATCACAAGCCATAACAGAAAAAAACAGAAAATGCAATTCTTGCATTTGAAAATCTGATGTTCATTTTCCCATACACATGTAGGTCTTTTTAGTTTTTACCCATCTTTCTATCTATCATTATCATTATCCCTTCTTCCCTTCCCTCTCTCCTTCCGTTTTCCTTCCACGATGCAAGTCTCATCTGTTGTCCACTAGACCCTGCTGGACGCCAGCTCTCCTCAATCAATGCATTATCCTCAGCATAATAACAGCCTCATTAGTTTGGGCACCAGGGGAGTTTTGACTTCCAAAAGAGGGCTAGCCTCCATCACATCAAAAGAGGCTCCACAGCGGAGCACAGTCAGATCAAGCTATTATGGAAAAGATGCGCTATTGTAAAGGCTCAATGAGCCAAACACTGCCTCCTTTTCAATGCTATTGCAGAAACTCACAATGTATTGTAAGCTGGGGAAATATAAAGGAAAAAGAAAGATCCGAAATGCACAGCTACTCCAGAAAGTTGCCCATAATTCCTGGCCAATCTTTAGTCTTCTGGAACCTATTCTTTGCCCTTCTGTAAAGTTGAGGATCAGGAGAAAAGAAGGGTGTACTATTCACTATTGAGGCCATGAATGTAATGACTCCTCAAATACCAAATGGAGACAGAATTCATGTTGTTGGGTAAAGAGCCTTTTTATATGCACCCCACCCCCATTCAAACACCCATTATCCACTTGCCTATTCAAGCCTAAATCCCCTAGTAATAAAGGGGTCTCCTTTGTATGTTTTACTTTTATGTTGCAGATAAGCTGTTCATTTTGGGATAGAGGGAGAGGGGGTCATTTATCATGAGTGTCCTTGCAGGAATGTAGTGTACCAGGTTGTGGATAGTAAACAATTTTAACTAAGAGGACAGGCAAGGTTCCCCAAACTGCATCATTCCCCATTACAAAATGGAAACCTTGCTGCATTCAAGAGCATGATATATGAAAACAAACCCTTTCCATGTAGACTTGCTACACATCTGTTCAAAAACTTGCATGACATTCACATATATACTGTACCTGATATCTTCTCTGCACATGTTACTGCCATACATGTAGCTATGTTTATTGTAACTCCAGTTAATCCAAATCAAGTCCTATTCAAACTTGTAAAAATATATCTATAATCCTGACAGGTTTATCAATCACATCACTTGTGAAATTCAGACTATTTTGCTTTCCAACAAAAGTGTTTTAGACATTCATTGAAAGTAGAGATTTTAATGTCACAATAACATAATACACATGTAATATTTTGAAATCAAGTGAAAAGGGATATATACTATCATAGTGATGAGTTATGTTTGAGCTCATAGTACTGTCGCTATTCCAAAAGGTAACCGATACACAATCACAATAGCTCTCTACACTACTGCAGGATATCTTTAACATTGTAAGGAGAAAAAACAGTGACATGGCCACCTTCAAAAGCACAATACACATTTAAAAACCAGCCTAACCTGATACATTATGCATGCCACAACCTTTACAGGCTGCCTTGCCTACACGGTGGTTCATTCGTTAAACATGCGCTTGAGCTCAGTGACCTCCTTGCATGTGCCACACTGGTAAGGTTCAGTGTGCAGGCATGGTGCAGGTGTGAGGGCAATATAACCAGTAATCAAATCCTGGGGCTCTATGAATGGGATGAGCGTAGGCGCCAATGTTATCCCTTCAATCCAATCATGAACATACGTTGTCACTGAGCGTGTGTCATCGTGCAAACCAACCACACGCATAATGTACAGCAGCAAAGTCGTTGGCAAGCTCAATGAGATTTGCGAGGAGGCGTGACATGGGGAAGGAGGGGTAGTCAGTGACAACTTGTTACTTTTCAATCATGATTCTAGTCAAAATAATACATCAGCGGGTTCTTAATGAGTGTTGTTAAGATCTTTTTATTCCAAAACATTATTCCACGGCAGCTAAATGTACTGGTATGTTTCAGGAATTTAACCAGATATTCCTTGGGGGTAGGGGGAGGAAAATACTTCAACTTGAAGAAAATTGTGTGTAGATTCACTCTTTTTCAACTGAGCCATAAGAAATTGCATGGTAAAAAAGAAACATTCATGGACTAAAAAATCAAACAAACAAACTACATTCAAAGGAAAATTATTAATTCATCTGTATGGTGTCATACCGAAAATTAGATTTCTCTACAATTCATCTGTCAATTTATCAGTTCTAATGTTTATATGTCAAAACCTTTCAAATCAACTACATGTAAGAATAATGGGTATACCGAGACAGCATCATGGTTTAATGCAGGCTTTAAGGAGTATTAGTACTACTATGTTTAAAAGAAGCCATATCATGATACAACATCTTTGTTAGCAGAGCAAAGGGGGAAAAAAAACATCAGTTTACTCAAATACTATCAAGCACATATGTGTCAATGTAACAATCAGAGCTAAATCAAACAATGAGGCATTGAGAAGACCACAACCAACAATGGCAGCCCAAATACCAGATTCTGTTTTGTTACTCTAGGAGGCCCTATTCATTCTTTTCAGAGGCAGAAAGATCACAAAGAATGAGGGAGATATGTAGAGCAAAAGAGAGCGAGGGGCACAGAACACTTTAATGCTGGGAGTTGGTATGCTGTTTTAGCCTATAGGGGCTGCCATGATGACTGCAACGACCCTCAATGAGCCATACATTACAGGACTACAGACAGTGAAAACCTGGCAGAATGATATGCCCTACAGATTGAATACATTAATAATAATGAGGGTACATACAAGTTACAATAAATATGATATACACCTGTAGCTTTGAATTTTTTATATCTCTTTCAAGCTTTAGTACTGAGTGATGGAATTCCATGCCATAAATTCACATGTACATGCATCAAGAAGTGGTATCATCTCAAAGCTCCAGCAAGGAGTACACAATTGCTAATCAGCAAGTAGAATATAACATCAACATCCAAAAGCTACAATGTAGTTCAAACTTTAGGAAGATCTTAATTGATAGGGAAAATGGAAGGATACAGATGACCCTACTTGGCATTTTCACACACAAATCTACATTGTATAGACCAACATGCATTTTAGGCAAGTAAAAGTCATAGGGCAGAACTGCAAGTAGAAAAAAAGGCAAATTGGGCTCTAATTTTTATCACAAATATACAACCAGTAAAATGCATGGAAGTTCATTCAGAGATGATACCATGTATATGAAAGATAAGTCATATCTAATAACAGCAACAGTGATATTTCATTTGGTATGGAAATCCAAATTTCAGATTTTTCACACTATATGACTAGAAAAAATATGATTTAAAAAGAAAGGAATGGGCTAGTTCCCTATTTCCTTTAAAAAAGAGTGCAAAACTGCAAATTTTATCTCTAATTATATGATCACCACTCATCAGACACATTCAAATATACTAATCTTGGATCAATATACAGGGTTCTTAGTCATGATCCGAGAATGGAATACCTGAAGTTCCAGAAAAATGGATGAAAAATTGGACCTATTAAAAGGGAGGGATGAATACATACCTGATGAGTTGGCATAAGGCTGTCTCCGTTCAGTAGGTGTGTTGCCCGTCTCTGTGCTCTGCCCAAATTCAACGGGCGATGTGACTGGGGCTTCTTCAGCTTCTATCGTCAAGAAAGTAAGTTTTAAACAAAAAATACACTATTAACAACTAGGTAGGGACCAGGTCACACTGACTTTCATTTACATTATTTCCTTGGGGAACAGCATTTAGTTTTTTCAAACTTGTCATTATTATGTATTGTACACAACATCATTATAGACAAGAATACCTGTAAATGTTTTATAAGCTGTGCCTGATGTGCAATGGTACATGTATATCTCTGTAAAAGGTTGAGAACAGCAAACTACACTGAACAGAACCAAAAAGCAGTGTCCTGAAAATGTATCCCATATTTTTTAAGGCGTCGGGGAAAAAGCACAAATTTCAGAACATGAAGAACTAAAGTAGGTATAGTGTACATCTTCTGTAAAATACAAAACAATTGAAGGATTCAAGAACTGTCTTGGTCTCTTGAATATATTCCCATGTCTTACGTTTTTTGATGTCATTTGGCACAGGCAAAAAACATCATGTATTTCAATAAACCATTAATGCAATAATGGCCAAAACCATAGAATCTGAAAACTGTATTACTTGTTGATCTTTGACCACATTCTTTCTTCTTCTTCTTTGATAATTGAAGCCTAAAATGAGCACCTTTTTTCCATCTATTAATGAAAGTATACATGTACTGGAAATGAATGTATGAACATTTTTTCCCCCCACAAAATTTAGTCTAATTTTTAGACTGAAAAGATAGAATGAAATGCCAGTTTACCGTGACACTGATACTAAGAAAGAGCCCCTCCCCCTCCCTCTCTCTCTCTAAGATGTTCATTTGCAACGAAATATAGCTCTGATATAAAATGGTTAACCATGGAGACTAATGGATACTTAATGGCATGCACATTAAAAATGTATGACAGCAATAAGTGATGCATGCATTTAGACAAACATAAGCTTCCTGAGCTATCAATTTTTAGGGGAGGATTTTTATTTTCCTTATTGATGTTGGTAATGTAAATGTTTGAACTTTGATGTAGGCTTACCAAAACCTAGGAATATTATTCATGTTTTGTGTTAATACAATTACAATCTAATAGTAAGAGTAAGACTGAGTGTCCTGTAGCTATAAAGCCCGAAATCGAACCAAAGATTGGACAACCAGTTAATGACTTTAATATTAATTTCCCCTATCTGACCTATGGCTATGCTACAGATTGTATATTACTTTCAATTCCCTAATACCAAATACCATATTTTTTCAAGAATGATTGACTAATAAAGTAATATAGGTCTAGTACTACTTAGTAGTTTAGACAAGATGTATTGCTTAATCTATTTTGTATCTATTTTTTGTCATCAGAAATATCACATCAGAATTGTTTGAAGAGCAAAAAAAAAAATTTAATCTTGGTTTAACCCACAATCATATTCATACCTTGCGTTTTGGACCTCTCGAACGCAATTCTGCTATAGGGTGGTGGTGGAGACTCTGTAAATATGTGAAAGAAAAACAAAGCATAAGTTGAGAATAAGAAATAAGGAAGAAGAAAAAAGCGTCATTGAATGAGTAGCACCGCCATTCTAGCACCGCCATTCTAGCAAGCGCGACTGAATAGATGCAGTGTAAGTGCGTTAATTGAGGCGAAAGGCCCGGGTTGATAAATACATAAATACAGCGGCGCCATCACGGTAAATTGGATGCGAGATTCAATAGAGGCCAGCCAGTTGCGCAGGCTGCGTTCAGGAGTACAGGCGCCGTGCCATGGCCGCCTGCATGCATTGCATGGTCAATGCCCACTGCGTGCATGCAGGCTAAATTAATTCGTCGGGCCTTCTTGAGATACATAATAATGCATGAGATGTATTGACGAGTTCGTGTTTATTTACAATTGATTTAAATTGTTTGAGATCTTTACCTGGTCTGCATAGACGGCTGATATGGTAGGGATTGCAGCACACTGTTCCTGAGGATTCCTCGTCGCCTTGTTGGCTAATTTCGCAGCAAAATTTGAGCCGTTTGAGTTCGCTTCCATGCTTGAGTTCTGGCCAACGAAATAACTGGCAACATAAAACATGAGGAGCAACGGTCCTGCGTCCAAGTTCCCCTTTCGAGATGGGGACACAGTTTGTTTGAGTCCCTCCACGGCTCTCTAATGCCTCGAGCAAAAGCTCGAGTTGTTTTTCCTTGAGGCGTTTTAGGAAGCTGTTGGCGGCTGCTTTGAGGTCGGTCTCGGCTTCACTCTCCCGGTCGGCCGAAGACCCACTATCGTTACCGTGTGTACAGCCCACACGGCTCCGCAAAAGTCGCCGCACGAGCGCAGACCGCCTGGACCTGAACATGCGACATGCGCTGCATGCACACGATGCATAGCCCACAGACTCGGATGAGAATAAGCATTCCAGCGCCGGAGAAACGGCGGTTTTCCTCCTTAGGTCGCTCGTTGTGGCACTGGCCAAAACGGCAAAAGAATACACGACAGCTCCTTTGGCTATAGCAGTGACAACATACAACAAGGCCGATCAAGCAGGCAGCGAAGCCCGTCACCGCTCCACTCCAGCATGTGTGTAAAATCCTGCATCAAACGATGAAAAAACGATGAAAATCCACACAATTCATCGACGATTAATCAAAACTCAGACAAAATACGGCAGTGCATACGAAGACAGCTCACAAAATTTATCTAGTGTAATCCACTGAATACGGTATACGGTTCTCCAGATGCCTATACTTATTATTCCGTAACTAGTCCGGTAGAGAATACACAGAATACACCAGCCTGTCCCGTCGCAATAGAGCTTACTGTGCAGTAACGAAGCTGCGCGAGATTTCGATCACAGGCTCACGATTTGCAAAGATGCTCGCTAGTATACGCGAAAAACATACGAAATTTACAACTCTCTCTGACCACACGATTACTTCTACGCTGATTGGTTGACTTGGGTCATGTGGATGTCTAGACATTTTGGCGCGGCTCGAGTCTGAAATGATTGTTGAGCAAATAACTCGGCGCTTTGCCAGCGATGGGACTTCCTCCCTCTGCGTCGTACAAGGCACACGCCTAATTACTGGGAATAAATTTTCATCTGAGCAGTTCATTTGGTTAAAGAAATCAATACTGAGGCAACTGTTCTCTTGATATAAAACATTACTAAGTATATCGAGGGTAGAAATGCTTCATGACTCCTGTTTTATGATTTGGGACGTGTTAGTTTGTTCGTTTATTTCAACGCAGCACATTATGCGATAGAGGGGGAGCCGCGGTTCCGGTGTCGCTTATCTTCTCTCTCGTGATTGGCGAAGATAGATCATCGTCGGAAACCCAACCTACGCTTTATAACTATCAAATTACCCGTAAATGACTCTGAGCCGCTTTATGCAAGGCGACATCCAGGCAGCGGGCATAGTGCGATTCGTAATGGTCCAGTAGGCCGCTACTCGGGCGCCTGCCTCGCTGGGCTGTTCCGCTAGCATGAGGGGAAAAAGCTAGTAAACAATGTGACGCGTACAAGCAATGCACATGAAATGCGAAAAATGGCCCAGAAAATATTGCTTGCTTTGAATTGCACGCGCCTACAGGGATGGTATATCAATCACACACAACGATGATGTGATGGGTTCGTCTGATGCCTCGAAATAGGGGTATGTTGAGCATGAATGTCGTAATGCAGTGGGGTCTGGCGAGTCATTTACACCTATTTGTTTCGGATCTCCCGCTCAGGTAGGCACGCACCTGCGATCAGCTGATTGGCATACGGACACCTTTTCTTGGAAGCCCATGTGAATGAGCTGACGCCGATGCATAGCATGAATGAAATCCAATGTTTACAAGTGTGCGATGCACCACGTGCTTTCTCGTCAAGATTGTATTACATTCGCGCGCGCGCACATACGCAACTCTCAAATCACATGCGCGATAAATTAGGCCCATTTTGAGCTCAAGGGATACCACTTTGAATTTGATAATCAGCTTTTAATCCCATGTTTTCAATTAATAGAATCTGTGGATATTTTACTCACATACCAAATTGAAATGAAATATTGACAAAAAAGATGAATGCAATTCTTTGTTGACTGTAAGTATGCTGTTAATTAAGGGAAATAAAAGGACAAACTGCTTAAGTCTTGCCTTTTCTTCTGATCCTTTGTGTTTGCCGACAGAATGCGCGCAGCATTCTTTTGGGGCAGATGAAAAAGTTCGTTCAACTTATTGTTTACATTTTGCGATAGCTCATCCTGCATTATTCATTCTCGTTTTTCTGTGTCCAATTTTATCTTGTTCAAAATAAATTCCCATTCCTTTCTAGTTTAATGATTGGTTATTGGTATGGCCTTAATCTTGTATAAGCTAGATGTAAAATATATTGTAAATTTGGGTGCATTAAGATAAGAAAGTAAATTAATCTTTAGTTTTGCACGGTGCTCTGTTTTGTAGATGTTTACCCATCATTCTCAAACACATCATGATGTTTTTGTGGTCTTTTAATTGTATTTCAAAAATCCCATTAATCTTTTGCTGATGAAGTTTGCCAAAAGTAGTAGGCTATTATTATTATTATTAGTAGTAGTAGTAGTAGTAGTAGTAGTGGTGGTAGTAGTGGTGGTAGTAGTAGTAGTAGTAGTAGTAGTAGTAGTAGTAGTAGTAGTAGTAGTAGTATAGTAGTAGTAGTAGTAGTAGTAGTAGTAGTAGTAGTTAGTAGTAGTAGTTTTTTCTGTGTCCAATTTTATCTTGTTCAAAATAAATTCCCATTCCTTTCTAGTTTAATGATTGGTTATTGGTATGGTAGTAGTAGTAGTAGTAGTAGTAGTAGTAGTAATGGTAGAAGTAGTAATAGTAATTGTCGTTCTTGTTCTTGTTGTAAAAGTATAGGTATTTATTCATTTATTTATTTAGTTAGTTAGTTAGTTATTCATTCATTTATTTATCATCATCATTATCATCATCATCTAAACCAACCTAAATCGGACTTTTTATCATGACTATACACGTCGTACACCAATTTTCTTACTATATCAAGGAGTATTTAAATCACTGATTAATCAATAGTCTTATAATAAGAATTCGTTGTAATTAAGTAGAATAATCGGGTAGTAAATATTTGAAGCAGCCTGAAAACTGAAGGAGTAGTAGTAACAGTCGTTGTTCTTGTTGTAGAAGTAAAGGTATTTATTGATTTATTTAATTATTTATTTGTTCATTAATTTATTTATCATCATCATTATTATTATCATCTAGATCAACATTAATCTGACTTTTTAATCATGATTACACACGGAACAATCAAATTATTAGAAAACAATTACAAGAATTGCTTGTTTCTACATAACACTGCAAGAAATTCACTTTACATTGGTTTGTCAGATATTTCTCCCTTCTTCTATACGTCCATTCATAGTAGGTCTGTAAAAGAATTAAAACTAAATGAATTTCTACAACATCGAAATAAAATAATGTACACAGGTATCATTATAATGATACACTCTTAATGAATACTAAAATGCAAGAACAAAGGGTAACTCACGTGGAAATAGTACATTTGTAAAAGTAATGAGACAGTTATAATGCTCAATTGTATCAAGAATGTATATAGGGATGTTATGTTTATTTAAAGTAATTTGGAAACTTGCCCAAATGTCTTAATCGCATAATTATTTCAACTGAAATTGATAAAATGGAAGTTTTTTAAAGGGGATCCCATAATCAAAATTAGATTCTTTATATGTTACAAGGCTCTTGTTTTTCTCGAGAAGGTTGTACCTTGTGGTCTAATTTATCAATTGTTACTTCTTTGTTTGATACAATCACATCTTCTCCACTGCGTAACAAAATTGAAATGTTTATGTGGTCTTTTTGCAAGTTTACTGTTAAATTCATTACGCTTTTATCATGTAAAATGACGCAAAGTGATTTATTTCGCACATTTAGGTTAGGTATTTGTCGAGGGCTGAAGTATATATTATCCAGTGAATTAAAAGAACTAGGGCCAACTACATTGTATATTCAAATTAATAGACTGAATCACCGGTCCCATTTCAACGGAAATTTATAGGCCTATTGTAAATTATGAACATTTATGTTTCCAGGTATCAACGATGTTGCGTTTAACTTCAACCCTACCAGTCAGCCCATCTTTGAACAAGTGGGAAGGTCCATGGAACAAGACTACCGCTGTTCAGGCAGGAGTAGGCCGCATGAGGGAGACACTTATTCAAACTAACCGAGGGGCGGAGATGTTATGCATTGAAGTTAACCCTTTTCAGCATGTCACGACGATTGTTTTATGATTGTTTGTAGAAAATAGAGACCATGCTAAATCTTTTGAACCACAATTGATTCTGAAGGCGTTTCGACTTTGTCTGATATACTATAAAGTAGACTAAAAACAACACTCTGACCACAAAAATTAAAACTTCTATATTGTTACGTCATATTTATAGACATAAAGATATTTAAAGATAAAAGTCGAGGTCAAATGTTTGTAATTTTCCTTATGAAACAGACAATGAAGAGTAGGATACCTACAGAACAACATGAACGAAAGTCGCAGCGTTCCTGTTGCTTTACGCAAACATTCTTTTGCCTCCTTTAGGGTGCTCAGATCTCTCTCGTATTTCTGGGCCACTTCATTTCGACGTCTGTCGTTTGTAGTACCTGCACTTCAAATTGTCAAACGTTCCCCTTTTACCTTCCTCTCTCTCTTTCTTCTTCACCCAAAAGGAGTTCTGTGCCAGAAAGAGCCGACTCGTTTGACCAAGATTATTGAGATTTGAGAGACGTGTACTTTCGATTTCTGGATCACAGTTTATCTCCCGACACGTAAACATTCTGCCGAGCTACAGGCATGCCAAGAGCTCCCACAAGCTCCAGAATTCAACCTATATTTCAAGATTTTATGTCGTCCCCCTTATTTCCTTTTCCTATCGTCTATGTCAATACAAAGTCCCCCTTACAGTTGCAGATAATGCGGTTGTTAAATAAAGATAGAAATAGTTTACTTCAATGTAAAAATTCCACAAGATATATTATATAACATAATTATATTTAGGGTTAAGCAAGGGGTGAAAGGATTTCACTTTGAACAGTGGATATTTTTCTTTGTTGAACCAGGGAGATGTGACTTTCATTAGGTGATGGCTGTATGGTAACTTTCAATAGAACAGACCCTACAGAGTAAAATTGGGTGGGCCATTTCCCCCACGTGAATCGACGTCTAACCCCATCCATAAATATGACCACAACAGATAGACAAATACAAATTCAATATATTTTTAAAAATTCTGTTTACACATTATTATTTTTTAAAATGTAATGTAACTACCTGTAACGAGTATATACCCGTTGTAGTAACAAAAATTATAAATGGGTACATTTTGTCATCCAGTATCAATTTTGGCACTTGTTTTAAAGGTTTAAAGCAATTTGGATTAAATTTGGAGTCACAAAAGTAGACCACCATCCACGCCATAAGACTGTCGCTGGCAATAGATTTGAGCAATGAGTTTTTAGCCTAATGATAACTCCTTAAGCAGCCTAACATTCAAAGCTAACTCCTTGATTATTTTCAGTAAACAAGAAACGTAACCAAATTATTCTAATATATACAAAATAATTAGTTTTATTTAGATTTCAATCTATTTGATGACTGTCCTCCAATTATCCTTAGGTAGACGTTGTGAAAAATTAAGGAATTGCCAATCAAACCTGCTACAAGGAAACACATTTTGGGATATATAATTCAGGCTGTTCAGAAGGTTGAGTTCTGGGAAGAGGTGAAAAATAATTTGTGAGCGTTATCATTGTTATAATGCAAGTGTTGAAAAACATAAGATAAAAAAATGTTCCCTGAAAAGCATGGCTCGTCAAATGCCTTAATATTCTAAATATGGCATGTAACATCATACAAATCGGGACGGATTATTATGCCACATGTTCGTGTAGTCCCATATACATCTTTCTGTGTACAGTGCTTGTAACTTTACCAAGACTGGGCCAAATTTCTTATCATTTTGATGATTCCAGAACCTTGCGGTACACACCAATACTCGTATGCTAGATAATCAACCTTTACTGATCGATTCCACAACGTTTCTTTCACAATGCAATCGCATGACCAGAACTCAACTTTAACTATTTTTCCGTATGAAATGAAATAGGTAGCGATATATATATTTAAATTTAAACGGCATAAAATATCGACAGATCTAAAGCAAAAAGATACTTGTTTATGTCCAATTGTTCAATAAGAGATTGTTGTACTGTATGTTGTTATTGAGTGTCTTTCGTAAATTTCCTTGGGGACATTTGGCGGTGAACCCATTTCGCAATATTCCTAAAATGTTTGAAAAAATAACAAGTGATCAATCTGAAAATTACTCAGCTAGAATGTAAATCTACTGAATGATTTTACCAGAACTGCAAAGTATAATCTAATAACTCATTCATGCTTTTATTTATAGAATGAAATAAGATGAGGAAAACGATCACACATCGAAATCTGATAAATGCCGTCGCGTCTGATATTCAACATGACTTTTTTTTATTTGATATTCAGTCCATTCAGAGTCATAACTACAGGTGACATGTATTTGAATCAAATATGAAAGAAACCCCTTTTATTGTGAAAATAGGAGAGAAGACGACGAGGAAATCCGCTTTCGTTTGCAAATAAAAGATTATTTCAGGCACGCATTTACAACCAAAATAAATTTGTGTCCGAATTGGGAAAAGGGAAACTCGAAGTTATTTCACGCTTCTCTCTTGATGTTCTAGTGGTCATTGACCCGTTTGAAGTAACTCTCTGATTGAATTTCACGTGGGGGGGGGGTCCCGATAAATGTTGAAATCAATAGATCTTACAGAAACAGTAACCGCGAGGACAAAAGAGTAACACCCAAAGTCAGGTTTGTTGAAATAAAGCGACGATTCAAAGAGTTGACTCGTAAATAAGGCGCCCGCTTTCAGTTCCTATTTCAATGATAATTATGAGGTTGGTTATTTGATATTTCTGCAAAACATTGAATAGGAATAACTCTACCATGATTCAAGTTAAGATTTCATGATGAACCTATAATGATAATAGGTCTATCGAAAACAAAATGCATTCACGTGGAACATTGGTTTTCATAATAAAACTGAATAATAATACTCTAATAATATCTTACTGTATGAATAACCATTCCTAGATCTTAAATCTGTAAGTCAAATTACAAAAAAAGCGAACTGTGCGGAATATAATTCCTTCATAACATTTTTAAAAGGTATCAAATTGAAGACGTTTATATTTATTGGCTCATCTCGATATTCGAATTACCTTTAATTGATCTATTTTACTTATCAAATTTGCTACCGTTTGTCGATTTGATGAGCAACTAAGCGCCGGTCTCTTTGTGTTATCAGTATTAAGGACATCGGTAAGCACAACTAATTAGGACCTAGTAAAAAAAACAATCTGTTTCGCCACATCAGCGTTTAACTATCACTATAATCTTCTCCTTTGCGACAATGTATATGCATAGACAATTCGATTTACCAACTTGATAATTATGTTAAGATACAATCCAGCTATAACAGCTTAACGGTAGTAATCAGCGATTCTTCTGTCAACTTTTTCTATCAAAATGGGCCGTAATATCGGTAATTAACCGCTCAGGGGGTGTATTATGGGGGTGCTTTGGTCCGCCTCTGATGGGGAAATGGACTCATTTACACCGTTTTGCCACGATTATTGTTTTGTAAGTGCAATAATTTGACTCCAAAGTGTTCGGAATGGTCACTAAGCATACATTCTTTCTCCTCCCCTCTTTTGACCTGTAATTATCAAGCAAAATAGGTGACAGGACGTGGATAAGGTGTAAAAAAATATATATAACTTGACTGAGAAAAATGATTCTAGTGTTTTAATCTCACATGCAGGATTGATCGAATTAATGACCGTTCGTCAGTATCCTTTCCAGTTGCATTTTTCCTTCCAAGACATAAAATATATAAGCGAATCATCCTAACCTGACGCTAAATATTTTATTATGTCATAACTCCATTGACCCGTGTTTAAGATTGATTGCAATCCTAAACATGTTTCTATCATATTAAGGAATGATTACTTGGCATGAAACCTCAGTGAAAAGAACACATGTATCCTTCTCCTGTTGATTAATTTGTTCTTTCTCATAATACACCTGACATTATTATACCGATGCCCCCTCCATATAGCCTTACCCTATGCGACCCTTGCTGTTATGTTACTTTTAATTCTATTGATTTATTCACGTATAGCTTTTTTTTTTAAATATATAATATACTACCATTCTGTCCATATAGCCCTTATAAGCATGATCAGTGCTGGTTTTATTTGAGAAATGAATACAAATATGGCGATTTTCCTATTCTTTATACACGAAAATAAGTTTAATAGTTCTTTGTTTAGATAACTAGTGTAATGAAATTATGCATAAACACTGTGAATACAGTCAAACGGCCAAATTAATGCACTAAACTGCTATGCACAAAAACACAGAGAATCTGTCTCGTTTCATGGACGAACAATTTGGCGTGTTTAGCGTTTTCTCGAACTTGCTTTTAATCAGCTTTTATCGTAATTAAGTCTCCGACTTGAAGATAACGGGGACTCCATTCGACGCCACCTTCTATCGATTAGAAATGGCTTGTGTGTAATCCCTTAAGATGACGTTAAAGAATAATTGATTGCTATGAGATCTCACTACGTCATGGTTATACCGAGTTTGAGTCGTTCAAAGATCTGCGAAAAACGTGTTGGATTTAAACGTTGGGTGAAAAGCGTGTGTAAAGAAAGAAAGAAAAGAAAAAGAAGCTTTTGTTTGTTTGTTTGCTTTTATATTCGGATTGATCTTATAATACACATCATTACATACTGGATTTCAACAACCATCTGTATAGTCAGTGTGCTACAACATGTTGCCCAGTTAATGCGTATTAAGATTTTTTTTTTAAATGGGAAGGGGTTTCATAAATTGACAGCCCCACGGGATGAACATCCATTTCACGTTTTACTGAATTTAATCATTTTTTTCCAACAGGGGATTTTCCATCATAATGGGTGTGTCTGACAGAACATCAGAACGAACCCTACTTTTCACAATCAAATACTTAAAATGCACATATGTTTTACAAGAGAAAATAATGAAAATGAGAATAATAGACATTGTGGTGAAAGGCGATGATCTTTTTCTCTGCATTCATGAAAAGGGGATTCATTTTCTGTTTATTTGAATCTTCAAACATATAACGTGGGCCTACATGGCCCCTTATATCGACAGTAGTCTCGTAACATTACTGACAATGCAGCTCCGCATATAGATGAAACTACAAATACATTAAAAATAAAAGAGAGAGACAGAAGAGAGTTGCGTAGTATTTTGATCATGATTAAAGCCCAAAATAAAAAATGACTGTCATTAAATTTTGACCAACGATATAATTCATGTCTTCAGGATTATATTAAATTCATGAAGGAAAGTGTATGCTCATCTCAATCGTGTGGCTGCCATCGATTACAGCGCGCTTCTCAACTGATGATTTTCGTGTACATAATATTAGAAGCAGGTTTGGATGACAACATTCAGGTGTCTTGCCTTGTTCTCTCATTCGTGGAGATTTCTCACAACACATCCATCTCAATGATCTCTCTCTCTCTCTCAATCTTTCTCTCTCCCTCTCTCTCTCTCTCTCTCTCTCTCTCTCTCTCTCTCGTTGATTCACCGTCGGGTCATTGGCCTGCCGCGGTGTCGACTCGGCGTCGATCGGAGCTCGGGTAATACGACCCCTCTAGTGACAAGAATCTAAGCTGGATGGGGGGTTCCTAGCACAACTTTGATGTTCAGAAACCTAGCTCATAACATTGAGGCGTAGCATCGAGGGGTGTCCGAAGGAGAAAAATCACCACTCGAATGTTAATTTCTCTCATAATTCGATAACATAACCGAATGATTAATGATTAGTTAGATTACGATTTCAGTTGTTTTACAATGTAGATTTTAGTCGATCAAACAAACCCGGTTTACTCGCTGAGTCTCAGACAATATGGACGAGGCATTTTCATTCAAACAAGGTTATGGTTCAATATTTCCTTTCTAGTTATTAGTTATTACTAGTGAATAGAAAGGAAAATATATGTAAAACCTATCCTGGTTGGCCAGACGAGAATTTGAATATTTCAAGAGCTCCAACCTGAATTTTTTAAAACAAAGGTTTAAATATAAGAGTCCGAGAACTGACGACAAACAATAGTTCCTTGGGTAGAACCTAGCCGTGAATATTAATTGGTTTAACTAGCCTCCTGTACTCAAATTACCATTGTGTAGAATATGATTTCAATGTTCACAATTTCTCATGTCGACTAACCTATACCAACCCCCCTCTCTCTATCTCTCTCCCCCCCTCTCTCTCTCTCTCTATCTTACAATTCCATGCTCTTACAAATGCATGGTATGGTGTTACTCGATGTTGTATATGATCCATTTCCCAACAAATCAGCGTGCACTATGGGATTTGGTGTAAACTACATTTTCATCAATAGTAATAATATTTTTGAATTATAAAGCGCTTAATGTATCTACGATGTGCTCTTAACAGATGATATTATAACGCTGGTCTTCAAATTTATAATCTCAACTATTCTACTTCG